>NW_019775897.1:73758-88210 GCF_001039355.2 Lingula anatina | reverse complement strand
CATTATGGTATGACCAGCGTGGTGTGATCAAATTGCTGGTACAATGTAAAACCCCCTTCACACAAAGAAGACACAAGGATCGCTTTGATTGCAGAATGAATGCTCAATGGTGGGGCTGTTTTCAGTTCAGTGTAAAGGGGGCTAAAGGAACTTAAAATAGGATGGAACACACTTGTGTATATTATCAACATGAAGAATGAACAAAGTACTTATAACTTAGCACATGCAGCTAGCGCTGCCAAATGCGAATAGTGTCAGCATACATTGAGGAGACCAGTTGTTTTACAGGCAAGAAATATGCTTGAAAGCTAAAGGAATTAATTTTGAAAAATGAGGTTGATGTGCTGTATTGATTAAAGAATGCTCACATTTGTAGAAAATAAGTTTGCAAATACATAAGATTGCTGCTACTTAATAATAGAATCTTTGGAATATTGATGTAAATGTTTTTTCAAATCTCAGAGCAGATTAACGAATAACTAATACATAATTGAGAATGAAGCATAGGGCATTTATCTGAAAGAAACATAGGAAATGAGTCAAAAGTTGGAAGGTGCAGGAAAACTACTCTCTGACCACAGGGTCCGCTAGTAGTCTGTTTCAAAATTATTGTATCCCCTATATTTTGAACTGTTTTAGAAGCCCCTGGTATCACAGGATACACGAAAACTGCATGATGCCAATAATTGCAGTGACATTTTCTAAGTGCAACAATTATCTTAACAAGACAACAAAATCTTAGACAATGTCTTTTAATTAACGTGAAATGTTAGGCCTACGACACTTAGTCTACTTGTATAAGTTTATTTTAACTCTCGCACGACCTCTTTGCCTCGGCAGGTGGCATGGTCGGTTACTCATTCTGACACCGTGGACAGGGAAGGGAGGGGGTGCTTGCTCTAGTGCGCTCAGCGATATGTACAAACAAAAAATGAAAATGATTTCTTTATTACTTAAAATAATAACATGACCTCATTCTGACCTCAATAGCTAGTTGTGACACGTGACTGAATCAGGTGATGACCTCTGCATACAGCTGGACTGGAATGCAACTGTATATATGTATTTTATACTAATTATTAGATCTTTTGATAACCCTTATATGATACAGTATTATCACCAAAATAAAGTTAGAATTTTTTAAAAAAATTCTGTTTTGTTTTGTTTTCAAAAGTTTTCTCGTTCGGCATGCACACTCTTGTTATCTTAACCCCAGCAAACACAGAACGTTGTATAACGTTACCATAACGTTACAGTAACGTGTTTTGGTTATGTAAACGTTATGGTAACGTTATACTAATGTTCGGTGTTTGCTGGGACTGGACCACAGAACTTATGGTATTGTGGGACACATTTAATTGTTATAGATTGATAGCTCATGGGTGAGAGTGAATGGTCGCACAATGGTCGCGTGTTTACCCGGTCTCACCTACTCTCTACCAGCTGCTTGATGACGTCAGCTTTTTTCTCCTTTTTTCTTTCTTTCCCCCTTTTTTTCAAATAGAGAAATAGTCAGAAAAATCTGCTTATATCCAGCAATAAAAAATCCTTTCTATGACTGTGGTATGAACTATTTAAATGGAGAAATAGTCAGAGAAAAGTTTGAATTTGTTAATATCCAGCGGAAAAGATTCTTACTGTGATCCTGGTAGAGGGGTGGGTTTTACATGTATATGCACCCCTTGTAACTACCGGTAAAGCTGCTCTGAGGATACGAAAAGCAAGAGTAAGCAGTGGATAGGCCCTCCTATAACGCCTTCATGACGTTTCCGCCTCCTCTGCTACATATAAAGCACGAGGTCTCGCGATTGATAAATGTGTTTTTTTTTCCCAATTATTATCTTCCAAAGAACGGATGGGGGGCTTTTTCTGGCATAACACAAGGAAGCTACTGATTTACGTGTCCAGGAAACTACATGGGATGGTTAGTGCGTCCAGATTCTATAACGACATAAACGTGTCCGTTCCGGTCATATGCAGTGTACATGTTGTAATTGTCCGTGTGAGGTTAACCCGGAAAACGTTTCTGTGGGAATTAGGAAGGACAATTGGGAGTGTTTCCAAGGAAGAAAAAAAACAAGACTTCGGAAGTTGACTTAGACCTTAATGTTGCTGGCTGTGTGCTGCTTCGAGCACTACCCAAAATATAACAGAACTGTGAAGCGTATTTTATTTCATGCAGAGGCGTTTTGGGATATTTGTCTTCCTCTCTGAGAGTTTCAGAGGAATACCTGATAGGACTCGACAAAGAGAAAAAAAAATCGTTGGAGAGAATCAGTTCATGTTAACCGTTTCATTGGCTCAGTATCTCTCTTGGACAGAAATAAAAGATAAAAGATGGATGGTCAGTAAGAGTAACTCAGTAGAGAAGTGAAGGATCTATGATCAGAAGCTGGTAAGTATAAAACTCACAATTGCCATAGCGAAATGATTTTTTAAAAATATTGTCCTTAATATTAAAATATATCGAGGACAATAAAAAAATGGGAAAACGGGTGCTGCCTGTACATGTATATACGTACACAGCTTAGGCAGTGAAAAAGACTAATTTTTTTCTATTTCTGTCGAATATATAATGGTATTGATTACCTATCAAATACACTTCATAACAAAAAGCCAAGTATGGACTCATAGGTAAATTCCGACGGTGGCCAGTGGGTCTATTTGGATTTTAGTTTAAAGCTGTAAAATGTACATATTCATTACTTGACTTAACCCGAAAAGTAAATTAATAAAGGAAACAGAAAAACAACTTGAAGCGTAGAAATAGTTATAGTTATTAATTTTCATAAAAATGATTTTCTTCTGGTACATGTCTTTAAAATTTTTTGAAGATAAGATCATATTATGAATTTGGCGGAAAGAGAGAGAGAGAGAGAGAGAGGGGGGGAGGGGAGAGGGAGGAATGCGTTTCTCCCATCTCTTGCGCCCTGAGGGTAATTTTTGTCGTACTTGTAAAAATATTCAACATATCCATGAGCCATTAACCCGAGCAAAGTTTAAAGTTATTGAAATGTTTACGCAGAATCACATTAAAGTCATATTTCTGGGCGAGTTGGCGAACTGATGGCATCTTAATGATACTGGAACGCTTGATGGAACATTAAATTTACAACCAGATTCAACAATGCCGAATAATATTTTGGTCCTCAGGATTAAAAGCGCCTTTCGTTGCTTTTTTTAATCTTGTTGGTATAATATTTCTTGATATGATTTTCTAAGAATTGTGAAACATGACTCACTAGCTGTCCCATTTTGAAATAAGAGAAAAATATCGTATCATACATGATTAAAACTATAACCGATATGTAAAGATTCCATTGTGAGCGCTATATTACTGATCAAAATTGTTTGAAAGCAATACAGTGAATCAAATTTAAAGTTGGCGTTTTGCGCAAATGGCTTTAAAAACCCTGACGCCCGTCGATAGTGAAAATGCAGTGTCGTTTTAAGTTAAGGTACATCCAGTTAATTAACATTTTTCTTTTTTTAGATTATCACAAATATTTATGATTATTTATTTCATTTATTAGTATTATTCATCACATTTCTTCAGTATACATCTCCCATTTCTCCGAGTATAGAATCGTTCGTCACTCTTTTTATTCATGTCTACGAGGAATAGAGTTTACTCTGATGAGTATTTCTTTATGAAATCATATATTATTTCTTTCAGAATATATTCTCCATTTTTGTACGACATGGACCGTCGCCATGTTTACTCAATTCTACCCGGGATCAAGGCATAATTATCCAGAAAAGCCTACTTATGTGTCCAGCGCTTTTTTCGTCTTTGGAATATTTATCATTTTTCAACTGCCAGAGGCTACAGGTAAAGACATAGTATTAAACAGTTTAAATGTTGTTTTATGTTAAATATTGGTTTGATGTTTTAAATGTGTTTCGAACAATTCAAAACGTTAAAAACCATCGGGTTATTATTTGTTATTCATGTGCTGTGCGTATACCACAAAATTAGCACATTGCCTTAATTAGCAAGTTTTTGATAGTACATTTATAAACATTTCAAAAGAGATTCAATGCGAAATAAATATCCGATGAAACATTGTGCTGCGGTTCTTAAATTATAGTTATGTATAAAACATTGGCATGTAGGCAGTAAAACCTACGAATTCACCGTATATCTTTACACCTAAATCCTTCCTGAGTGCTCTGCTTCAATTTGAACACCGCCAACATTTCTGACTTATCCATTAAATTAAGAGTTATTACAGATTAACCACCATGAAGAAAACGAATACGAACCAACACATGTAGGGCCTCGTTGACACCACACTTTAACATCTGCGGTCACGTCAAGTGGTTATTTTCTGCGATAAATGACTTATTTTTAAAGCAAGGAAGGATACATTAATAACGTTTGCGGTGAAGGGATATTTATATCTATTAGTTGTCCTCCGCCATTACTTATTTCTGGCGGTTTGCGCTTCATTTATCAAATGTCCTACATGTACGTGTAGCTCTAAAGCTGTGATGATTTTACTGAACCACATCACGTTCTGTAGCCGAGTTGCTCGACTTTACAATGTCAACACTCCGAAAAACGTGCACAGACCGATTGTTTTTTGGGTACACACAGTTTTGATATCGCTTTAATGCGCATGACCAGAAGAGACGCGCCATGATTTGTTACAAATTTTTCATATTAATTTGTCAAAATACAACACCATATCAATAACAGATTAATCTTAAAATAGAAACATTTTATAGGATTAACATTCAGATCCACCCGAGAGTTTGTATTATTTTGTTAGATGAATGCACAGATACTTCCGGTAGAAGATTGCAAACATCTTTGTTTGGCAGAAAGGTAAACCATTAAAGCATTAAATTAATTTATGTGTCAAGTAATGGATGTAGAGTGCGAGGGAGGTCTTTTCACTAAAATGAATCATTTCCGAGCAAACTTACATAAAATGGAACGATAAAACCATGGGCAGTAAGCTGCGTGTAGAACAATTACTTTTTTTAATTATGAGTGATTTGTTTTCTACCGATAATGGCCGTCCTCTTCCGGGAGGTCTCTTGGCACAGATTTTATTTTAGAAGCAGGCCCGTAGCCGGGGGCAGGGGGGGGGGGGGGGTGTCGGGGTGTTTGAAAAAATTGCCCTTTTGTCAAGAAAAGGACCATTCTGGGTAAAATTTGATCTAGGTACACAAAGGTTTCATTGTAAAAGGTCCACTTTTTTTCAGAAAAATTAAGAACCCCCCAAGCTACGGGCCTGAAAAGGCATTGTAAACAAACACTGTATGGATGGATTTGCAGCCCGGTTGAAAAGCATCAGATTTCAACATACTTCATCTGATAAAATTGGGAAACAACACGCGCACAGGGCGTGTGCTCGGGGACGTGCAGCCGTAAGCTCAATGGGGGGAAGGGGGGAGGGAGGAGGCAGGAGGGTCCATCAATATGCTCTGAGACTGTCAAATTTCAGTAAGAAACGCTTTGCTCTTCCCCAAACACACCAAGTGACTTCCTCATGTGTCCTACTGTGAACGAGCACTTAGGGGGACACCTTGTGCTTAGTACACCTCTTAAAACTAAGTCGAACGCACCCAAAATGTACAATAATGTGCCCACCACTTTGACCAATGGGCCTTTGTATTGCCCTTAACGCGTCCTTAATGTGAAGCTACACGACGCGACACGTGCCGTTATTCACGTACTAAGTGGCTTAAGAGACGGGTCTTGGGGAAGTGAGGGGGGGTGTGGGGGGGTTGGACACATTAATATTTTTGTTACCACTGAAGCCAACTGTACATACCGCCAAGGTACCAACCGCAAAGGACCAAAATACTGGTCGTGTTAAACAATAATTTGCCCGAAATTGTCCAAAGGCAATAATTTAAAAATATTCGAACATACATCGTTTTGATTTACACTTTTGATTAATTACTATTCAACACAAATAGTTAAATTGAATGCACACATTTATGTACCTCAAAGGACATGCTGCAGAAAAAGTCAAATCAACAAAACAAAATTCCATGACTTTTTATCTCTCATTCTCAAATGCCGTGTACCCGTGTCGTGTGGTATAAAATTGTTGCCTCGTGTCGCCGGCTTCAGTTATCAACCACAAAGTTCTAAATCACAGCTACCAGTAACCACCGCAGCAACCAAAGTAACCGCAGTGTCCATTGCAAACTACAATAAGTGCGCATGTCATAATCCTTATGCCCCAGAGCTCTTTCCCATTGAAACTATCGTTCTATATAGATCGATCCAACTCCATGGGGACCCTTGGTGAATGCAATCAGATTAAAAGACTACAAGGCTCCACCTTGCGTTGAGTAGAATACAGAAAAGCTGGTGGTTATAGAAGTAAATAAGTTGAAAACAAGGGAGGCTTGTTTATCTGTCAAACTGATGACATTCAGCTAGAGTCCTCTAGGAGTTGGATCGATGTACGTAGACCAGTAATTGCATTGGAAATGAGCCCCTACAGTTCCGACATATACAATCGACCAAAAAAGTTCGAAAGCGATGTTATTTTGAATAATTATGAAATAACCATATGATCTAAGGTTAATATTTTAAACAATATTTATGGATAAATCACCCACTATTAGTTACTTTTTGAAATTTTGTCAGGGAAGGAATTGTGTGCTCGAGTGCTTAAGTATACAGGTAGGGCCTACTTTGTTGGATGTTGAGCAAATCATGATGTCACACTCAGTAATTCGAATTCAGTAAATGTGACACAAAATGACCGTTTGCAGAAGGTTTTCCAGGAATATTAAAATGAGGTACATGGTAGGCCTACCGGTGTAACAGTAAATAAAGTCCGCTGGAAACCGTAATCCGTTCTTTACCAACCCGATTTCTCCGACTAAAACTAACCTGTACTAATCACATCATGTGGCACCCCACAACAGAGAATGGTATTTTTTTAACGAGGAACATCTATTTCTAGGTTTCCCAGACAATGACTGTATATATCACCTCGAACAGGACGTTTTCGCGCACGGAAACACGTGTTACCATGTCGTGAGCACGGGAAAAGACTGGCGTGGCGCAAAGGCTTTCTGTGAAACACGCGGCCAGGGATTGGCTGAGGTCCAAGACCGAGATGTCATGGAATTTCTCTCGAGGACACTTCACGGTCTCACCCATAGCACCGTGTGGATTGGAGGGAGTGATGTGATCAACGAAGGCAGTTGGATGTGGACCTCAGGTTAATCTTGTTTTCAAATCTCTCTCTCTCTCTCTTCTCTCTCTCTCTCTATGTGTGTGTGTGTGTGTGGGGGGGGGGGGGGGGGGGGGGAAGGGTACCCGCCAGCTGTTGCTGATGGCTTGGCCNGGGGGGGGGGGGTAAGGTTAACCGCGACCATAATTTTCAAAGAAAAACATCTCAGTACCAGTACAATGTATGAGATGGATCACAAGATTTTTTTGTCTTATCATTGACGCGCAAAACCGACATCAAAGTCTCTGTTTACTTAGTGTTTATTTTTCACCCAGGTCAAGCTGTGACCTATTTCAACTGGGCTCAGGGTCAACCGGAAACTCTTTGGCCTCGATATCACAACGAGGATTGCATGGTAATGAGAAGAGCTGACGAATGGAAATGGAGTGATTTTCCTTGCGCCGGCCGATATTCTTCGTTTTCATTTATTTGTCAGTATGGTGAGTAATGTTGTTTGTGCTATTTAAATAATATTCCTGTCGAACATAAAGCAGTCTGTGACAATTAATACCTTTATGTTGAAAATCTTTTGCGTTAATTTTATTATACAAGATCGACAATAAACACATCCAGTTTAAACACAGCGCGAGCCTATTCTACAATACGTGTAATTAATTATACGATTGTTCAAACTGTCCAAAACATTGCAAATAATTCAACCGTTTTACGCGATACTTTTACAAAAATATTCATAATCATTCTGTTTGTGTCAATGTCTAGATGGTAACGGCAATTCCCATATGATATCAGGAAAAACAGCTGATGATATAAAACAATAGTTATGATAAAAGCAAATCAATTACAAATAAAACGTATTTGTACATCAACCTCATAGGTCTCGTTGCCGTAGAAATTTTGACTTAAAATAGTAATTTTGTTTGCGCGCGTGTAAGCTGAAACTAGCCTACTTTTTTTAGAGTGCACCCCATGCGAACACGTGAATACGTCAACCGACGCTGTCACAAGAGAAAATTCATCGCCTGAGCAGACGACTCACAGGCCAAAACTTCTTGAAACAACCGACGGGGGTTGCTCTTACTTATCTCAAGAAATAGGAATTAAGCGTTGCGACTTGGGTAAGCGATTTTCTTTATAAATGTTTCGGAATCATGCAATTTTATTTTTGTTCTTCTGAAACGTCAGTAGCTCAGCTTGTACTTGGTGGTGTGGGCCGGGCATAAAAAAAACACGGGCAATACAATAAACTGTAGAATAAACATTTGGTTCCAGGTATAATTATCGGTCTCACTGCCGCGGGAGTGTCATTGATTGCAGTCGTTCTCGGTGTCTCAGCATTAATACACAGCGCAAAGGTAAGCACAGGTGAACACTTATCTTTCACACATTTTGTGCCTCAAAAAGGCCATTTTTATCTCCGATTGTACATAGTGCAGATATAATCTCCGTTTCTAATATTCCATCATTTTGCAAACCGAGGGTCATTTTCGTAGCAGGTTTTATTGTACATGTAAAAAACTGAGTGTAGTGGAGAGATATCGATGTGAAAAACTTCGTGGCGAGTATTCCGTCCATTAGATTCGTATAGGTTAGGGTTCTCCCGATCCCTACAAATTACTGTGACCCTGACGCCTCCCACGCATGACATCGACCATTTAAAAAAATTAGATTTACTGATACCAAGATTGATAATCTTGAGTTTGTGAATAAGACAATTTCGTTCTTTTGATCATATGAAGTATTTATTTCAGAAAGCACGTTGTATCGCAAGTGAAATGGAGTCCGACCAGTTCAGACAAAGGCGAGGATCGGAGCGAAGTCAGGAGGTAAAAAAAATTTTTTTGATTGAAATTATAACAGTTATTAAAGAAGTAAATGGTTTGGGGATATAATAAAATAATATATAAAGAGAAAAGCGAATAATATGACAACATATTCACTATTAGCTTGTTCTAGAACATGCCGGTTAATTTAAAACACTCCCAACAATGGGACACATGTGCTTAGTACACCTCTTAAAACTAAGTCGAACGCACCCAAAATGGGACACATGTCGTGATTAGCGCGACTTTCAAATACAAAACCACTCAGTAGCTTTGGACAAATCTCTCCATTTCATCCAGACGCAACGCACAGTAGAAAGGTCAACCATTCGGTCTGTTCTGGGGTCCATAGATCCAGTTCTCCAGCCACCTGACACAACGAGAGTGAAAAGTCAGCACAATTCGCACAATCTCGTCTACCACAATCCCAGCATTGTGTTCCACACCAAAAGAAGCGGAGAGAACCCCCGCCGTTTTCACGACGTGTGCGGCAAAAACGTCCTGCAGTTGAAGTTGTTAGGTGCGCCATCATGGCCACTTTGACTTTTTTTAGTGGACAGCATTACTAGCGTTAATTAGTATAAAGTCCGTCTAACGCAGCGTACTAAAGATAGTTTGTGCACGGCGATTTAAAAGATGATAAAGACTGAGAATTATGTCTTATTATCTGTACGGCAATTCGTCATTTCACCACATACACATTACCACCACATACACACCGATGTTGGTGTACTGAGAAAAATGCCAGTGTACATAGTAAAAAAAAATTGAGTTCGCAAGTTAGACGTGCAATTTTTAAGGTACCGTGGAAACAAACGTGATTTTAAGATGCACATCGTAAGCAATGAAAGAGCAACCATCGGACTAATGAACCATCGGACTAATGAACCTTCGGACTTCGGACTTATGAATCATCGGACTTATTTACCATCCGACTTATGAACCATACTTTCGGACTTATGAACCATACTTTTGGACTTATGCACCATCGGACTTATGAACCATCGGATATGAACCATACTTTCGGACTTATGAACCATCGGACTTATGAACCTTCGGACTTTTATGTTCAACCGTTTATTGATGTATACAAACTTTTGTATATTAGAATATTTCGTTTGGCCTAGGCACTAACAAGTGTATGAATAAATTGTGAAAACTAATTTTCATTTTGATGAAACAGAAGTGAGTTTCCAGTTTTGAACCATCCCATTCATTTGTTTTTCATTCCTTTGACCATGCATGCACGTTTAGCAACCATAGCAAAAGGAGTAAAAGCGATTTACAATATTGTGAGATTAAAGTTATTACACATCAGAAAATCCTCAAAGCCGTAAAAAATATTTTCTAGGTGGATTACAGCAGAATACAAAAAGGCACGAACTTTGATGGAATATGTTCCATTGAACAGTCGGTCCAGGTATCTTCAATTTTGGTGGGTCTGCAGTAATAGGCATAGTGGAAATGAACAGGCAAACGTTAAGACTATAACTTTCTACAGGGCATATATATATATTGAAGGGATATTTATTCCTGAAAGTCTTCCCGCTTTGCGTATAAATCAACAATTTGCAAAGTCTGCATATTCATCACGATTAATAGCCGGATAAAAATGCCCGCAGTCAGATTTGTGCAAGAATTCTCTTAGTGCGCCCATAGTTGGCTATATCTATTTGGACCACGTTTTTAAGCCACACTGTCTATCTGCCTTTGGAAATGGCGTGATGTCAGACTAAGGTCAAGGTCGAAGAGTTCACTGCACACAGCCTCTTATTTTCTTCTCATAAAAATCTCTACGCGAGTCCAGGTTGAATCAAGGGGCAGTCTGGCTCCCCGGGCGGACACTTCACTGAAATATAAGGAAAAAGTCATATAAGGACGGTTCCCAATCATTATCGCTGTTTGTGTGCGCCCCATGTCCCATCTTTAATTTTCAAAACTGTTACAGTAATGAGTTGCCTTTTTGGCATGAAAGCGCCTAATTAGAGCTGTGATTACGTCCTCCCGTGACGTAATCCAGTCCTAAAAACGAGTGTTTCAATCAGAATAACCTAGTCTTTATTCGACACACTATTGCACGCATCTCAACTAGCGCAATGACTCAAAGCTCTGGGCACCTACCGCATTTATTACGTATCTGGACCTGCCCATCTGCGCATGTCAAACTGAGCTGAACGTCTATCTTCCTGTTTTCCAAATCCGCGATTGGTGGAAAGAAGAACTCCGGAGTTCCAGGAATGATAAGCGTGAGAAAAAATGAGTCATATCTCTGTTTCTGGACTTCAGCTAAAACGCCGTTTACGTAGGCGTTCAGGTCCAGCCCCCCTGAGAGGTCTTCGTTACTGGAAAACGTGAGAAGTGTATCCTTTTCTCTGCAGGTTATGACGGGGTCTGTGAAGGTACAGGGTTTGTTGATACAGGCGAACTGGAGACTCTGGACGTGCTGAGACTGGAACATCGGCATTATGGTTTGTTTGATAAACACTGGGTCGTTTTCCGGATCCTTGCACACGTGAGCGTAGCGGGCGCTGAATGTTGCTTTTGCGGCAGTCGGCGTGAAAGTGCCTAGAATAATGAGAGTAAATGTGAAAATTATCCCAAAAAAAAAAAAAAAAAAAAAAAAAACCTGTTTTTAATGTCGCCCCCAAAATCGAATTGATCATAAGTGCAAGCATTTCTTAGCCACCCTGAAAATTTCATCAAAATCTGCCCATGACGTTTTGAGTTAGACTGAAAATAATTATCTAACAAATCAACGCAGGCAAAAATATCACTTCCTTGGCGGGAGTCTTTACGTCACTTACGATGGCAATCCGGGACGTTGTCAGTAGGGATCCACCCTCCGTCCGCTCCACAAACATATTGCTCGGGGGGAGATTTCAGAAATTCAAAACCGGCATCACATTTCGCTTCACAGAAGGGATTGATGGCTGACGTATCGCACGTTATTGAACCATTAACTGGTTGCCTCAGATCAGGGCAGTTGACACCTGGAAAAAGTGGAAGATCGTCTTGTTTAAGGCGAATTTTTTAGCGGGAAATACTGCAAACAATTGGAAACATGCGTCATTTTGAATTCATTTACCTCAAACATAACATTAACTTAACGTTGTGAGTCCATCGAAGTGCTTCAATGCACAGACAGCCTGTACATCTCCACTTAATCAAGTTTGAGTTTTTGGGCAGTCAAGTGCGACTCAAAAGATTTCTCGTTTAAGGCCTACTTTGCAAAATGCCAACTTAATATATATATATATATACTGACCGAATAAAGAGTAGACCAAAACATAAATAAATATATATATATATATATATATATATATATATATATATATATATATACAATGGGTCTTTCTGCGAACAGGACGGTAAACAGTTTAACTATTTGGGTCTACATTAGTCTTGTGAGAATACTTTTGTACAGCTTATGGTTGCATACTCACGTGTCAAGTTTACCAAGAAGGTACAGACGGCGATGTTCCCGCTCGGGTCGGCAGCCTGGTATCTAACATTGTACTCTCCCATGGGAAACAGATTATCGGTGGGAATGTTATCCGTCACCGTGACGCTGCCGGAGTTGTCCGAAAAAGTTGGCTCGGGCCATGTGACCTCCTTCACCATGACACCCTCCAGAACAAACCTGTTGATGTCATCCGGGCAATTGCTGACGACAGGCAGTTCCAAATCTAATGAATAAAACGGATAAACGGGGGAATAAAAAGACGAACACGATAGTTCAGTTATTTGAACGGTTTGGGGGGGGGGGGGGTAAGCTTTATGCACCAGCAGAGGATTAGCCAGCAATTTGGAAAGAGCTAGGTTGTTTTTTGCTGAAAAAGAGTTGAACTGTAACCCCTTAATTGATCAAACATGAGAAATGGCAGAATACCTCTGGTTCAGAGTGGATCTTTTCATGCCAAAAGGTCGGTTCTTTTGAATCCCAGAAACCTCCCCCCAAACACCCCTCACCTGCCTACGGACGTGGTCAGAATCAACAATAAACGTAGGAAGAGAATAAACATGATCGCCAAAACATTTGTTAATTTAGTGAATGAAATATTAAAAAGTATAACCATTAATTAGGATTATAATCTGGTTTGTTTCCGGACGTCATTCCTGTCGGTATAGTCTAAATAGACTATAGTCTAAGTAGTACTGCTAGACTGGATGAAGAAATAAACTTACTTGTATCGTAGAAAATGTTATGGAAATTCAACAGTTGTAATATATGACATTGAAAAGACTGCCAAATTCCAAGGCTTAAAATAGTTAACGTTAATAATTTTCTCAAATCTTGTCTAATATTTGTGAAATTTAGACAGATGATGCATAACAATATATGTCGGTTTTCAGAAAAACAAAAAAATTCAGTTGGCAAATTCTCATAAGATAACACATTATTACGCAGGATAAGGCACAAACGCCAATACTTACCCTTCACGTGGACCTTAAAGGAACAAAGTGCCGAGTTTCCTTCAGCATCGAATATCGTGATTTTCACCTTATGAACTCCGATGGTAAAATTCTGTTCATTAGTTTGTGGACCAACCACGTTTACGACCCCGACATTGTCTGTGTATGTCACTTCCGGCCACGTGACAGTGGCGTAGGACAATTGCGTGTTGACTTCTATGTTGCTTGGGCAGTTTGTGAACTCTGGGTTTTCGGCGTCTATGGGAATAGAAAATGAAAATGTGCATTCAGGGTATCCGTTTAGAGAACACATTGACTATACACGTAGAATGGTCTTATGGGTACGATGCATTAACTGTATTCTTTGCGTTTCTTTTGACTTACCGGTATAATTGAATTTTCTTTGTAACTCGGTACTGAAATATATAGTTGGTGACCTTTTAAATGTGCCTGCCTGAAACCCGTTGTTAAGAAACAAAATGTTTTTCATTACCTTTGCAATGCTTTCGGTCCGTTCTGAGGAGGAATCCTGATTGACACGCGCATGCGTGTTGGCCAAGGAAATTGATGCAGGTTTGTTCGCAGCCGCCATTGTTGTTTGCACACTCGTCTATATCTGAAAACCAAGGTCTTTTTTTAATAAAAAAAAGAGACATTATACAAATTTCATCTACTTGTACTTTGTATGTAGGATTTTTTCAATGGTACTTGTACTTATATGTCCCATAAAAAAGAGACCTTAAAATACCTTGAGACAACACCATGTTCCAGGCTTTATGATATTATAACCCGTGCAGCCATTACTTACCTGTACACTGTGCCGGGATGTCGGGGGTCCAGACTCCATTGTCCTGGCACCTGATACTGGGAGGACCGGACAATGCGAACCCTGTTCTGCAGGACCGGGTACATATTGTGCCTGGGTTGTACGAAGTGGACGTGCAGTTCACGCTGCCCCGGAATAGTGTCGGCATTGGACACGCCACGTGTGAAAGGCCTGGAATTGATAAGGAATGATGACTAGCTGTAGCTTAAGGGGGACAGAAG
>NW_019775897.1:0-73583 GCF_001039355.2 Lingula anatina | reverse complement strand
TAGTTGAAACTTGGGCAGAGGATGAGGAGCAGAAAAGGCATGTGGTGGTTGATTTATTTGAAATTGGAAGAGGGGAGGGCAGTAGCTGGGAAGGCGGGTTTAGTACTCGATTTTACCATTTCGAGAAATGACACGTGGTAATTAAATATCTGGGGATTTTAATGATGGAAACCCGACACTTACTGACGCAGGTCTTCAGATCGTTGCTGAGTCGTTTACCAGCCGGGCACTCACAGCGATAATCTCCAGCGGTGTTGATGCACGTGTCCGTGCAGCCATGGGTTTGCTCAGCGCACTCGTCCACATCTAAAACAACATTGATCTGTATAAGTTATATGTTACTTTACTTCGCATAAGACAGGAACCCTTATTGACATAAACTTGTGAGGTTGATGAATATCAATAAACGGTGTGGAGGGCGGGGAATTGTACAATATTCAGTGATGTTCTAGGATCAAAGCATGTAAATAAATTTACATGAAGAATTAAATAAATAGATGAATAAAAAAACTAACGATGAGCAGGACCTTTTTCGCCTACGTGAGTCAATAGAGAGGGGAAAAAGCTGAATTTTACATACACGTGCATCATATCGGTGCATGTAAACAATCACCTGAGCAATCTCGTCCATTGGTGTCCAGGCGGTAACCATTGGGACACGTGCAAACAGGTGGGTAGCGTGTGTCGTCACATCCGTTACTGCACCCCAAAGACGCGCAGGTCACTTGCGCTAGAAAAGGATTTAATTCAAATGAACATAGAATAATTGAGCGAGTAACTTGTGTTGTGACCCCATATGGATTTTAATGGTTGGCACTCGCGAAGAGGGAAATTTTAGTCATGTGTCTTTTAGAACCTTTTATGGGCTACTTAAAGAAATAAATAACATATGAAGTTATACTACGATTTTAAATCAGTTGAACAACTTTTGTGGTTTATTTTGTTCAATTATATCTGGTATGCAGCTCAGTGAGTTACCAGTCCGAGGTTACCATGACCCATACAAACGGTATACACAGTTAAACGAGCTACCAGAAATGAATTTCTATTGTATATTCTATAATAAACTGAAAAAATCACGATCATTACTATTATTAGCAACATACACTGCACACTGTACAGCTTAGAACACAATTACCCTTTTGATAAATAAGCAAGAACTAGACACAGGTGTGCGTCTGTTTAGATCATGCCTTTTTTAGAACGTTGGGCTTACCCTTTAATTCACATTTTAATTTGTCAGCACTGAGGACTTTATTTGGTTCATTGCAGACGCACTTGTAGCTCCCAACTACGTTCACACAAGTAGCTCCTGAACTAGTGTCACATCGGTGAAAGAATCCACATTCGTTCATATCTGTGTAATGGAATTAAAGCGGGTATTAAACTGCATTTAAGCACGGGTTCTTAAACTGAATCCTGTTGTCATGGCCATGAATAACCGATAGTTGTTGGTTTTAAATGCCTCCATTTCCAACAGAATATCTGCAATACCAACTCACGCGTTCATTGTAAATAGAAATATACTGTATCCGGTTTACTAGTAAGTGGACTTTGAATTTAGCGTTGCAAACAAACAAATGAATACATAATAAACAAATGAACAAATGAAAAAAGATGAGTAGTAAATTAAAAATACACAGACCAAAGGAAAATAAATACATAAATAAAGTTATATGCAGGAGATAACTGACAGTGATTGCAAAGCTAGTGATGTCCTTACCCACACAATCCTTCTTATTAGCCGCCAGCTTATAGCCCAAGTTACACGTGCAGTAAGGTTCATACCAAACCTCCGCCTGGTGGCAGTTGTGTGCACATCCGAACCCAAGACATTTGTACTTTTCTAATATAAATAAACAAAAGGAAAATCTTTAATGAAAAATTACAAAATCTTGCCCGAAAGTTTTTAAAACGCGGCATCTTAGTGCACTTATCTAATAATTTATTACTAAATACTGGTTGAAAGGAAACTGGCGTGTTTTATTACTATGCCAGGATTTTGTTTAGGATGTTTCAAGTCAAACTCGTGCTACTCTTATTCATACAGTCCATGAATGTGTTAATAGAATAAGCCAGAGATATATCACAAATATTAAGTGACAACTCGATGTGGCCCTAAATTAACCCCACGTGTTCCCTTATAGTTTGTGTTGACTTACGTTCACAAATCTTGCCGCCGGCCATTAGCTGAAATCCACGTGGGCATTTACAATTGAAAGATCCGGGCGTATTATAACACGTGTCGGAGCATCCGCCATTGTTTATTCTGCATTCATTTATGTCTGAAAAAAAAGACGGGTGGGAAATGTTTGTTTGAAGCGTAAAATGATAAGTGAAAGTACACGTTGAAACGCAACACTAAGTACCTTGATTTGGAAGTTTGGATGATGATTTTTTGCCTATTTTAATTTTAAAAAAAATGTAGGGAGTACTGTCCATGAATGTAAGAACTGGCCTGGGAGTCTTGGCATGGTTAGAATCATGAAAAACGATTTGTCACTCCAAATTAAAACTAATGATCGATTTATTTAATTATCGTATATACTAATTTTAAGTAACAGTGTGATGGGGATAAAAACGGAAAACTGGCATTAACCGTAAATTAATAATGCATCACCGCCAAGGAAATCGGAATTAGCAAATTATTTCATTTCCAGTGTTTGGCATTTTGAACTGCTCATGGACTCACCGATACAATGAATGCCGTTGGGATGTAACCGGTAACCATCCGGGCAACCACACCGATACGAGCCGGGTGTGTTCACACAGGAGTGGCCACAGACCGGAGGCTGCTGTTGACATTCGTCAATGTCTTAGAAAAGAAGAAGAAAAAACATAAACAATAAACATGTAAACGGTTGTATCGTCGGATATCTGTTCGTAGCGGACACTTACCCAAACGAAAACTATTATATCTGTAAGCCCGACAAACGAGTGAACAAATGAATAAACAAATGAAAAATAAAACTACAGTCAAACAAAATTCAAACAAAAACAAAACGCCATTGGTTGTGACAAATAAATAAATAAATTCCCAATTCCCTAATTCGAAAAAAAGGAGACACTGGAAAAATATTGTTGTCACAATTCTGGGGACTAAGGCAAATTTTGGACGTATGAGTATAGGGTAACGTATCGTAAATGAACTCCAATTTAGGTGGTGTATTCAAAATTCCCACCATAAATATTGTACCCCGCAATGTCAAGTTTTGTTCATTTGATCAGTTTTCAGAGGTGCATGTAACCCCTGGCTGGTGGTACGGGGGGGGGGGGGGGGGGGGGGGGGAAACCACNTGCCCATTGTTTAACAAAGTTGTCATATGTGCAAGATCCATGACGCAATAAATGTCAAGTTTTGTTCATTTGATCAGTTTTCAGAGGTACATGTAACCCCTAGCTGGTAGGGGGGGGGGGGGGGGGGGGGCAGTATATCAACTCACCTACACATCCTGACCTGGCAGCATTAGGTTTGTACCCCGCCGGACACTTGATGGGGATATCTAAAACGACGGTAACAATTTGTGATATCACTAGAATGCCATTTTTCAGTGAGTCAGAGGGGAGCGTTGGTTGGATGATATATATATATATATATATATATATATATATATATATATATATATATATATATATACTAAATGGATGATATATATGCTATATACATATATATCAAGGACGATCAAAGCATCTAACGAAGTGCATGCAGATGTAGTAAACTGATGGATGGCATGACTACTGCAAGTTAATACATAAATTAAATTTGAGCTAGTGCAGGTGAATGGGTGTTTAATTCTAAAAGTAAGTCCATTTTTAAATGTTACACAATGTCATAACTGGAAACTTACCTTTGGTAAAACAAGATGACAAAATGAATGAGATACTAACCGAAATGCAGATTATAAAGAGTAAGAGACAAAGTCCATCACTAAAGCAAATTTAAACAAAAGCAAAATTGGAAAACAATTCCAGGACAAATATGGAAACCTCAACAATACGAGTACAGAAATGTGAGGTACCCAGGTGTGGCACCTGCCCACTAATTAAAGAGGGGAGCCATCTAACATTTAAAAATGGACTTACTTTTAGAATTAAACACCCATTCACCTGGACTAGCTCAAATTTAATTTTGTGTATTAACTTGCAGTGGATGCGGTGAGAACTATATAGGACAAACTGGAGACACTCTCCGACATAGAATGACCGTTCACAGACAACAAATAAGACAACCTAAATATTGATCAGTGCACGTCTGTGAGTGGGCATATCAGGGAATGCCCTATGAACAAAAACAAGGACTTTACGGTATTCCCATTTTATAAATTCACTAGGGAAACAACCCAAACAGAAAGAGAAATGAAAGAAAATCTATTCATTAATAAGTATAAACCTACATTGAATAGATAAAAGCATTGGTAAAAGTAACAATTAAACACCCATTGTTACAGACGTCACATTTTAGCGTTTATGACATCACCTAGTAGCAAATAAACAATAAACCCCCTGAAGAAAGAAAGAAACCGGTCGGGGCAAAAAAAGTTGCTGTTCTTTTTTTCTTTTTATTATATATATATATATATATATATATATATATATATATATATATATATATATATATATATATATATATGCTAAATGGATGATATATATACATATATATCAAGGACGATCAAAGCATCTAACGAAGTGCATGCAGATGTAGTAAACTGATGGATGGCATGACTAAAGCACGTGTAAATAAATGAATAAATGAGTTTACGCACAGAAGAGTGAAGTTAAATTGCTGAATGACGACAAAAATGAACGGAGATTTCGAGAATGAGTAACAATGAGAAGTCTGATAAATAAATAAATAAATAAACAATACCAGTATATAAGTTTCTAAGTAACTTACTCACTCAATCTCAATAAATAACTTAATAAATAACTCAATTAATAAATTTTATAATAAGCAAACAAATAAACAAACAAATCAATACATAATGAATAGAAAAAATAAATGAAATCAGAGATACAATAATAATAATAATAATAATAATAACCTTACCTTTACACGTCTTCTCGTCTACGTCTAATTCCTTCCCCACCGGGCACGTGCAGTGAGCGCCGCCATCATCATTGACGTCACAGCCATGACTGCAACTTACGGCGTCACAGGGATTGGGAGGGAGCGTCGTGTTCTTCAGAGCAACAAGATTTCTCTCTGCATTGTCTTCTCCACCTGCATATTAATTATGACATGTGTGAAGCTCAGGCAGACAGGTGTAATAATTAACGAATAAAAAACCCTTGTTAAAAATGTAACTTTTTGAAATGTCTCCGCTACTTAAAAGCTGTTTAAGTCACTGTCTTTTGAATAACGCGTCGTATTTCTCTAGGTGAGTGTGTTCAAGCGTTTAAGTTGCTTAAAGATAAAATAAGAAATAAACTCACTTTGTGACGTCGAGGTCGCTTCGGTCATCTGCGGCAACAATGTTGATAAAATTGTATCACATTAAAGCTATGAGACTCGGTACATGATTTTTAAATTTAAAAAAAAAAACAACAACTAATAATAACTAACAAACAAAAAAGACAACAAACAATGAAACTAACAAATTATAAATAAATAAATAAATGAATAAATGAAAACAAAACTAAAACAAAAAATCAAATATGAAATAAAAAAAGGAGAATGTATATCTGAATCATAACATATTTATTATATCGAAATATGTTTGAAAAATTAATCTTTTAATCTTTTAACTTATAGTAAAGCTAAAATAGTAAATTGATGAATAAATAAAAACAAACATAGTAATCAATTAAATCACTCACTAACAAATCAATACTAACTAGGGAGGCATCCAATCCATTTATCTATAAACATTGAATACACTGGGGTCACAAGAACAAAGAAAATGATTCAATATTAACGATTTTATATTCCGTGACTATGCACACGAGGAGCGCTGCGCGAGAGGTTCTTTCTTCTCAACACTGGGGTTCAGTACACTGTAACACGTACAGCAGCGTTAGCGGCGCTTTATATGTAGAAGATTAAACGCGAAGCACCATATAGTGCATCAAACCAAAAACCACAAACTACTGTCTCCCTGATTGATTAAGAACCATTAAAGTAATTTAAGCCATTAAAACAAAAAAGGGAGCATTTAAAAGTAACAAACAGGCGTCCCCGAGCGCGATATTGCTGCGGCAACATAATCCTTGTTTCACTGCGGGACCTGCCGCAAGGTGCCAAAAGACTGTTAAAATCTCACACGCATAGAGCAGCATTACCTCTACGCCTAATGATATTATTTCTGATCACTTTTCGAAAGGGGCTGTGCGTTCAAAGAAGGAAATTACGATGAGTAACGCGCCGCACTCAAAAGGGGAAGCACGAACGGTTTCGGCCAAGGTAGAAAACGCCACCAAACTTTCAAAACCTTACCTGTGTCCCGGTCGAACAGTCTGCTACGGTTAATAAGGAGAACGCCAAAACAAAGGCGAGATTTCGAAGACGATTCATAGTCGCTATCTGTATTTCTTTACTTTACTGAATCTGTGTTAAAGGCAACCGGCTAAATAGGACTTCTAAAGTGAAAACAGGGCGAGTTTATTATGCCGGATATCGGCACAGCGTGTACGATGGTGACCAGAAGTACCGAGTGGGACCCAGTTTTGGGCACACTTTCCAATCGCGGATTCTTTCCCTTTTGAAACTTGTGCATCTTTATACAGCTACACACGTGCAAAAAATCTACTTTCACTTAATATAATAGTAAATATCATTCCTCACCTACCGAGCAGTCTGCACATTACTTCAAAACCAGAAAGAAAGGTGTCTGGTATTTTCACAATTGCCCTGGTCCGTCAGCCTCATTTTCTCTTACCGTGGCCTAGTTCCGGGTTGCAATAGCCGTCAGCACGCAGTCGTGTTATACTCTGACAGGCATGCTCCAGACTTGTTTACGTCCTCCGCACCCGGACCTTAATTTAGACTAAACATGATTCTTCGAAAAGCTCATTTCGTATTTTATTTCATGCAAATCGAATCTAATAACCTAATAACCTTCATTGTGATCATTTCCTCATTCACGTCGAACGGATATCACATTCGTGACTTTCGGGCTTTTGTTTCATTATTATTTACTACTACTTTAAACCTCAGGGTTCTAAAGGTCTCTAAATATCCAAAGGGAGCTGAAACAGATTTTGCTTTTTCATTTACATATTTATTATCATTATTTTTTTTTTTTGGGGGGGGGGGGGTGTGTGGCAATTTTGAGTTCAGGATTTTTTTTTAATAAGGACCAAAGGCAACATGTGTTGCAGCTAAAACAGCCGATTCTTTTGTTAGAGACTTAGGTACCCTCTCAATAAAAAGCACGAACTCTGACAAAGTAGAAATTATATCAAGTACTCGGCAAATTAGCCACCTTGTAGAGAGCGGGCAAACCTCTCAGCACGATTTACTGAATTTTCTGTAGTATAATGTTCCTGTTCTGATAAATCTGATACAAGATATTACGTTTTACCTATCGTATGAAGTATTGGTAGAAAATCAAGTTACCTTTAAAAAAAGGTTAATCTTTGTAGATTAAAAAAAGTGAAATTTCATGTCAGTGATTTTATTCCAGTGTCTGAGGTATCGCTCTGGTTTTCTTGTGTATCATTATACAGTATATAATAATCTGTTTTTATTGAAACTAATAAATAAATAAATAAATAAATAAATAAATAAATAAATAAATAAATAAATAATTTCGTTACTCAGTCATAGCTACACTGATATATTCATTCTTGAATGAATCAATAAGTTATTAATGATAAAAAATAATTAATTATATATATACATATACACATTTTCATATGTCACTTTTATAAAGAACCAAACCCACGCACTTGCCCTTGTAGCACCCATTGTAGGATGTCGCAATATTTCAGAAAGAGATATACCCCCATTGATAGCTACTAGAGTATTATTACTGCCACACCTGTGAAAGGTTTTGCCATTGTCTACTGCTTATCTTTGAGGGCGGTGCATCCTGCTCGTCCGACATTTGGATAAGAGAAGATTGTTTGAACAAGAACGAGTGTGGGTGTTTGATAACTGATTTTAAAAAAGAAACAGGATGTAAAATTTTTTAGTGCCCTGAAATTACACTGAGTGCGTCATATCGTATATGCACACTTAGTTTAATAAACTATGTGTTAGCTAAATTTGTTTTGAGCACCGAGCCTGCAAGAATCTCGTCTTCGTAAAATATATATTACACTTTATAGTTTTATGGTAGAAATGGGCGGCTTTTCAGTAAGCGAAAGAACACAAGATATGTATTTAGGGGTCTACCTCACCGGCTTAATATTCACTGCCTGGTGCGTGAGGAAAGCGGCAAATAACAATTATATCAGAACACCTGTCACCCACGCTTAAATTAAATATAAAAATTCCACAAGAAATCTAATTACAGGAAAGGACACGTTTTACGTAGACGGCGTGTTGTTGTCCATCTGACGCGACAGGTTAATGTCCGTCATGACATCTCATTAATTCACCTTGTTACCATGTCAACAGTACATACTGGTCAAATATGTCCACCTAGTCCCTTGTGAGCTCCGTGAGGTAAATATCCGGTGATATAAAAATACGCAAGTCCTTAAATTAAATGTTAATAAAATAATCGTGGTGATATATAATGGTTAATAATAACCTTTTCTTTGTTTACGCATAACTTATTCATCAAGTGTTCAAGTAACAAAGCACGTTCGACCAGTGAAATTCGAGTTACATAATCTGAACTAAAACTGCTCAGATAATGATTTTTGTTAATCGTTCAAAAAAATTAACATTTACAATTTAAGACTACATCTTTATTTTTCATCTGTATATCAATAAGACATTAATTATTAATGTAATTATAAATAAAAGCGGTGGGCACAGGCCCGTAGCCGGGGGGGGGGGGGGGGGTTGGGGGGGGTTCGAAAGAATTGCCCCTTTTGCTGGGAAATTAAGGTCCACTGTTGGTAAAATTTAAGCTAAGTACATGACGATTTTATGGGAAAAGGTCCACTTTTTTCAGAAAAAGACCCCCCCCCCTTTTGAAATTACTGGCTACGGGCCTGGGGCATGGGGTTGGACACCTTGCTCTCAACTACATGTACAGGTTCATATACATGTATAACATGTCCCGTTTCTATACATAAAGTATAAGATAGGAGTGCTTAACCCATACAGTGTAACTGTACATGCCTGTTTTATCTGTAAAAAAACCTGATAAATATGATATATTCGTATTGGGAATGTTATCATTTCCACTGATGCGTGACTCTGTGTGTGTGTGGGAGAGCTTAAAATCTCAGATCAGAAAAGCTGTAGTTATATGAAGGCTTAATAAGTATAAGATTCTCCGGACGATCTATAAGATCGATGGATGCTGTTACAGATGCTGTTAGACTACTAGTTTCTGGTGTAATTCTTTTGTTTTCCTGGCACTTGAGCCGGTAGCTTGATTTAGTATAGTATAACGTAATACAACCGAATGAATCAAATGTTACTCTTTGATAACGCTGATAGATATGTTTGGTGTTTTACATATAATTAGTGAACATGCGCTTTGCAAGAAATATTGACATAGGCCTGCCTACCTGTATGATTTCAGTGTATGGTATTTCTCTTCCATACGTCCAAGTGAAACTTCTTGGGACGGATTTTGGGAATGTTAACCCTTCTTTTGGGTAAGCTTTTATTATTGTTTTGAAGAATTTCTAAGTACAGTATGCTTTATCTGCTTTTCCAAGAAAGCGAAATTTTCTTGGAAAGTAAATGATCCTTGTTGTGAACGTGACAGCCTTTTCAGCAGGAAATTGTGAAAACTGATAATAAAATGATTTATAAACATTTCACACATGTGATGATAAGGAAATGAAGCCGCTGCTACGTTCTAATCGTACCAATCGGCTGTTTATACTGTAAAGTAAACATTTAAAGATTTAATTGGTTTAAAATGAAACACTTCTTTGCATAATTCCATTAAATGTACTTAGAAGTTTTGTTTTTTATCTCGTCGGGGTGCCTGGATTAATCGTGTCCATGCGGTTGTACTCTGACTAGTGTTGATAAACAAGTTAGGGAAACCGCGAGGTTATATCTACACACTTCTTGTGGTGTTATGTTTCCTCGTTGATAGTTAATTCATGCAAGAGTTTGTATGTTTATTGAGCTCTAAATGTGCAGGCTCCCTATGACCTATGCACGGATTTCTAAATATTTTAACTCATTTAACAAACACAATAAGGTTGATTTTCATGACACTAGCTAGAATTTAAGAGGATATAAATGTAGTCATGGTGTATCTGTAGTGTGGTCAAACTGAGCTACATGTACTTTTCGGGGCCAACTTTTTGGAGCAAGGTACAGTATTACAAAATTACATTTCTCGTTACCAGAATTATACCAAGAATACTTCAACCACTGGACGTGGTGTGTCGTCCCAACATGTGACCACAGGCAATCTGAAAAAAAGTGGTTTATTTAAACAATAGCACATGAACTACGATATCTTTCACCAGAAAAGACACGACCTAGATATATAGCAGCCAAAGAAAGCAGATTATACTTTCTCCCGGTCATAAAAGGTTCTATTTACATGCAATTTACTCCGTTACGTCGTGTACTTTCTGTTTAGGTACGTTCTGCGTTTATTTCTCCCACATTCTTAACTGGTTGACAAAACGCTTTTTCTCTGTATGTTTTTGTTCTATAAAAGTACTGTAACATCAGTATCTTAGCATTTTTTAAAAATCTTCTGTCATTACAAATGTAAATTTACGAATAAATAAACTTACTGGTGGATTCCTTCTCTTTCATTCATTCATTATTCATTCGTTCATTCTTCCGTTTTCTCCCATTTTTTCTCTCTAATACACACAGACACACAACGCGCATGCATGCACGCACGCACCCCTACACAACACAGGAGACGAAGTTTCTAAAAATCGAANTCTTTGCATAATTCCATTAAATGTACTTAGAAGTTTTGTTTTTTATCTCGTCGGGGTGCCTGGATTAATCGTGTCCATGCGGTTGTACTCTGACTAGTGTTGATAAACAAGTTAGGGAAACCGCGAGGTTATATCTACACACTTCTTGTGGTGTTATGTTTCCTCGTTGATAGTTAATTCATGCAAGAGTTTGTATGTTTATTGAGCTCTAAATGTGCAGGCTCCCTATGACCTATGCACGGATTTCTAAATATTTTAACTCATTTAACAAACACAATAAGGTTGATTTTCATGACACTAGCTAGAATTTAAGAGGATATAAATGTAGTCATGGTGTATCTGTAGTGTGGTCAAACTGAGCTACATGTACTTTTCGGGGCCAACTTTTTGGAGCAAGGTACAGTATTACAAAATTACATTTCTCGTTACCAGAATTATACCAAGAATACTTCAACCACTGGACGTGGTGTGTCGTCCCAACATGTGACCACAGGCAATCTGAAAAAAAGTGGTTTATTTAAACAATAGCACATGAACTACGATATCTTTCACCAGAAAAGACACGACCTAGATATATAGCAGCCAAAGAAAGCAGATTATACTTTCTCCCGGTCATAAAAGGTTCTATTTACATGCAATTTACTCCGTTACGTCGTGTACTTTCTGTTTAGGTACGTTCTGCGTTTATTTCTCCCACATTCTTAACTGGTTGACAAAACGCTTTTTCTCTGTATGTTTTTGTTCTATAAAAGTACTGTAACATCAGTATCTTAGCATTTTTTAAAAATCTTCTGTCATTACAAATGTAAATTTACGAATAAATAAACTTACTGGTGGATTCCTTCTCTTTCATTCATTCATTATTCATTCGTTCATTCTTCCGTTTTCTCCCATTTTTTCTCTCTAATACACACAGACACACAACGCGCATGCATGCACGCACGCACCCCTACACAACACAGGAGACGAAGTTTCTAAAAATCGAACTTGTTCCCAGCAAAGGAGAATGCAATATACTTAATAGATAAACTGGTATTCGTTGCATTATTCTGCCCTACAAAGCCAAACTATGGAGTTTATCGGCCCTGTTACTTGAAAACCATATCTTGCCTGAACTCTCGAAATATTGATAAATAAATGAACAAATAAAATAAACATTTAACTTTCACACAAATTGCACCGGTGGCATCACAGGCGGACGCCATTACTTCAATTTATTGACGTTTATTTACATTTATTGACATATATCCTGGCCTGTGCATGGTCTGAAATCGCAATTACAGCTGTGGGCTTTTTAAATGGAAAAAAGTAAATTGAACCTTAGTCAAGTAATATCACGTGTATTTCCTCTGTTTACTAAAATCCGGGTTCGTGAAAACGGTTATATTCGTGTCCTGCAGCGGGTTAGCATGAGGCAGAGAGAGAGAGAGAGAGAGAGAGAGAGAGAGACTACTTGTTTTTTAAGAAATATTCCCATCTAACTCGACCAGTTCATGAAATAGTTTAAATAGCACGAGTACAAATACGCACACCTTTATGTCTTTAACCCACTATTGCTCGTTTGCTCGACCTTACTTAATCCATTTTCAGTGACGTTTGAGCTGCTTAAACTATTTAAGTTCACGTTAACGTTCGAATTTTAATTCAAAAGCTGCTTCAACCAATCAGAAATTGTGGCGATAGCGAATTGATAAACAATCAAGAAACCACAGGAACGGTCCTCACCTGAAGAAGATGAATAAAGAGGCTATTTTCGGAATATGAGTCTATGGGTTTGGGTAACGACGATTAACATCATAAAGGACACTTCACAATAAAAATAGTAGCGTTAAAGGGCACATCGCATATTTTACTGTTTATTGACTTTATCACGCACTGTCTTTTTGTCATATATAGTGGTCGGGAGTCGACAAATTAAACTGAATGCATTCTGTATAATCACTGCAGGGCCACTGTTTACAATAAACATTTCATAACATGTGTATTGCTAAAATATAAAATGTACACTCAAAGCACCCCCCCCCCCCACACACACACACCACCACCACCCCGTATGGTAACTCGTGTTATGTTGTTTATTTGGCTTTATCTAGATTATTTCAATTCACTTCTGATCACCTCAGCAATTAAATCAACTGTTAAGTTCCATCTCTAATACTACATGTACATGACATCAAAACAAAACGTATACGTATTTTATTGCACCTTTTAACCGTGCAGACAAGTTGACGATGAGACGCTTATAATATCAGTCAAATGGAAACGATTACTGTAGCCGTCCACCTTAAACACTGCCATGCATAGCATCAATGTGCCAAGTCAACGTCGGGTGATTCCGTATATCCGGTTTCACACGAAGTGGCAGAATAGCGCTGGGCCCCGTAACTCGAAAGTATCGCGCATTACCACCGAGCGCAAGCGTCTCGATTCCAAAACTCGCCCATACTCGCCCCATATAATACATTGTAGCCTCTATGTTATATCGCTATTCGCAATACGCGATGCTTTCGAGTTATGGAGCCCTGGTTTAGGTAGAGGTACGGAAATGGCCGAAGTTTTCCGCGCACTCAAGGATGAAATCCGTATCCGGCTTCTCTGTATTGGATTGGTGTGCGAATTTTTGTACAACTCTGTACGACCTATTCCTCCCCGGTAGAGGCTAACATGGAAGAATCCAGACGTCAGAAAAGCGGAGATATAACATGCGACCAACTTAAATATAACTAACTGAAGAATCGCTGACAACTAAAAACGAAGAGAAGTAAGAAGAACCCATAGATATAGCAAGATGCGATTCCACGGTACTGCGTTATCGTTTTCGTTAATATGTTTACTGGTCACCGGCACTCGATCCCAAGGGGTGACAACTATTGGTAACGTTATTAGCGGGCAGATGAACACGTTCTCTAAAAATGCCCGCGAGGTTGTAGATTTGATGTTTCTCTTGGACGAGTCCGGGAGCGTGGGGAGCGGCAATTTCAGAACCGAACTAGAATTTGTCCGGAACATTATGGAACATTTCAGTGTGGCTCCGCAGTACACACAAGTGGGGCTGATCACATTCGGCTCTGACGCGAAGCCACACATGAGTTTAGACATGCGGCTTGATAAGTGCGATTTTATGACTCGCCTTAACGGAGTTGGCTACCGGGGTGGCATGACGAATATGAACCAGGCTTTTGGTCAGGCGAAGCAGAATTTTGACAGAGCTAAAAATACCGGACGCGGGGCCTTGAAAGTGGTGTTCCTGATTAGTGACGGCTGGTGGAACGACGGAGGCAACCCCCAGGGCATTGCTGACCAGATTAAAGCAGACGGTGGGGAGATCGCAGCTATAGGGGTCGGAGGGTAGGTTTTGCTTTATTTAGGTTTTGTTTTTTTTTAATAGAAAGATATCTTTATGGTGTTATTAAAGCCCTAATCAGATTTTTCCATGTTTTCCACTTTTGATTTATATGTTTATGTTTATTTATTTATTTATTTAATTGTGTGACGATAAAGACCTCTGCACACGGACATATACTTGCAGATAAGAAATAGAATAGTCCTTCATTAAACCGTGCCCTTCTTAAATGGTGATGACAATTTTAGGGATAGTGAAATGATTTCATCTACACGGTAACTACGTGTTGATGTTGCAATCCTCACTAGTTTTAACTGTCCGTCAGAAGAACAAGACGGGTTGTTTACAAAAATAATCATAGATATATTTATTTGTATATATTTATGATAGGTTGTATATTCATTCATGTGTTTATTTTTTGTTAGAAAAAAACAGAATTTAATGTAACCACAATAGTTCTTAGGAAAGGTGGCTTTAAGTGAACAGACTTTTGTATTTCACTTTCGATTTCGTTACGGCGGTTGATGAATCATTTTTTACGCTGATCATGACCGTGATTATTATTATTATTATTATTATTATTATTATTATTATTATTATTATTATTATTATACAATGACTGCAGTTGGGTTCCCAATGCGTTTGTTTGGTAAAAAAAAAACATTTTTTTTTGTTTCGTATTTCTTAATTATCTAGAAGCATTTTTATACTCTTTGACATGGGTAGGGTTGGGGATGAGGGTGGGAGTACTGGTTAAGACATTGAAAACAAACCCCCAAGTGAAGCACGAATGTCCACACGTTTTATGGAGATGTTTTTCACATATTGGAGATTTGACACGCCAGTTTTTGCGGATATCAAGTGCTCGGTCTGGGGTCAAAACTGCAGTTACCGAAGAGCGGAAATCCGGGTTGATTCAACGATTTAAGTTAAACATTGTTAATGCGTCCTCTCTACTGCATCCAGGATGTGGGCGACGGGTGGAAGCAATCATAAAATAAATTAATTTTTATAGGAATGTCATTAATTAATTTTCTGTGAAGTGATAAACAAAGAGTAAATAATAATAGCCTTTATAGTAATAATGTTGTGAGTTTAAAACGCAATCGTCATATTTAGCAAAATTCTCCGCTCTTTTTTTCCAGTGGGACAGAAATTTCTGCGTGTTTACTAGCAAATATTTATTTTGAAGAGACTTATTTGTACACCTTAAAGCACCACAAAACAGCTTTTAGCAATCCCCTTGTTTTTAAAATGATGCAACGATTTTAAAATTTCACTCATTAGTCACACCTCCCTATTACGAAGCCGAAATATTTTCTAATTATAGGAGGAAAAATTACATAACTCTATATTCAACCAAATATTACTTTCAGATGGGACAAGGGCAAACTGAAAAGTTTAGCAAGTATAGGATCTGACGGGAAACCCATGGTTTACGACATCAGAACTTTCACACAGTTCAGAGATCTTGCTCGGTATTTTCACAAAGGTAAGTGAATTTTTCGTCGGCATGCTTTTGATATATGCATACGAGATAAAAAAAATGGAACACGAAACAATTTTTAGAAAATGATTGTGTGAAGTCTGTCTTTCTTATGTGCTTTTCTCCTTTCATTCCTTTCCTTTTCTTTCTTCTTCCTCCTTCCCACCCTCCCTCTCTCTCTCTCTCTCTCTCTCTCTCTTTCTCTTTCTACTGATCTTACTGTCCCGGATCGTCAGACACATAAGTAACAGGTTACATGATGTCATAAACCTGGTCTAATTTTTCACCCCAGGCCAGCAGAAGTTCGAGTACTTGCCGGTGCAGACACAAAAGTGCGGTAGCAGATGCCAGAGCGGTGCTTTCTGTAGCTGTGACAGCGTCAGTGGAAAGACATACAAGTGTGCCTGTAACGCCGGCTTTCATCTGAAGAGAGAGTCCTCCATAGAACGTTGTCTGAGTAAGTTTACTACTTCCGCTGTACTTGGCAAATTCAGCTCCACTTCACTCCAGTACTCCAAAACAAACATATACCGATGGTAAAATAAAGAATGTATAATTTTATCAAGACCTTATCCTATAATATTTTATTCTGTTTTGTAAAGCATTTATTTTATTCCGTTTTGCAGATCAGTTACTTTATTTTATTCTGTTTTGCAGAATGCGAAGCTGGGACCTATAGCGACAGTAAATCTACAGAGGACAAGTGTCGTTCCTGCGCCGCCACCAACCCCTTCACTACCACCCTGAATATTGGTTCGCGTAGCCCAAACGATTGCGTCTGCCAAGTCGGTTATACAAATGTGAACACCAACCTCAAAAATGGGGATCCTATCAACAGAACGCCACCTTGTAAAGGTATGTGTGTGTGTGTTTGTGTGTGCGCGCCTGCGCGCGTGCGTGGGTGTGTGCGTGTTAAAATCAACATTCTTTTTTCAATAAGGAAACAATTACATCCCTTTTCCTCACGACTGCATCTTTTCACTCTTCCGTCCTGATAATTGAGTAAAACATTTAAATTTCAATAAGATGACAATTAATAGCGACTGTGTCTTCACTGATACGTAATCTTCATCATTTCAGAGGTCACGTGCCGCAAGCTTGTCGCCAAGCCCAACTCGTTCCTCCAGGGTTACTGCGGTCAAAAAGTGAACAACATGTGCACGTTCAACTGTGAGCCTGGGTACAAGCTCCGCCAGGGAGACATTAACGTTCTGAAGTGTCAGACCAACGGGAAATGGAGCGGGACAGAACCCTTGTGTGAAGGTAAAGTAAAGGCTCTGTCACACCTAGCCTAAAGACGTGCGTATCAGTATTATATGTGGCATCGACTAAACGCACAGCTTTGAGAGCGTATTATATCACCCTGCTTTCAGCGTATTATAATTTAGGTACAAGCTGCGCATGAAATTGTTTCTGAACATACTCAGAACAATCGTCGTGTTTGCGAACTCACAGCAATGTCTGCCTGCGTAGGTCTATATAAGTCCTACGAGCCCCTTGCGTTTGTTGTAGATAATTGGAATAGACCCTTACCCGGTTTTAGCGAGTACGTATAGATCAGATTTTACATGAACATGTACAATTAGTAGAGTGGTAGGTTTTTTTTTCTATAAGAATTGAATTAACTGGATCCGGTTGTGATGAACATGGACTGAGCAATTGTGTTTATCTCAGCGAGACAGTCACACCTACAGCATTTTCATAATCCCGGTGGCAATCGCGTAGACGGGGGGCGCTTCAAAAGATCTGTACTGTCCTGAAATGTTATTTTAATTGTGTATTTTGACCCGGTCAGCACTTTTCTGTAAGAAGAAGAAGAAGAAGAACGAAAATTATCAGCATGTTTTCTTCGAATTTTTTTTCTATGTGCTTTATGATACATGTAGTAAAACAAGGAATTAATATTTTTTTATGTGTCATTGTATTGTTCAATACAATTCTGCAAAACAACATAATTTTAAACTTACATATATACATATTTACAATATGCTATAAAACGGTTTATTTATTTTAGATAAAACAATTAAGATTTGGAAGGTTTATGTAATATGTGAACTACCTTATTACCAGGCAGTTCAAGTGTTTGATGAATTCTATATTCTAAATCTTATACTAAATGATAAACATATTCCTCCACCGCAAAAGCATAAAACTGAAACTGTAGTTTAATTAATCCTTTTTACAACAAAATTTCATTCAAGAAGCACATCCAAAAATCCAACTAGACAATTACAAAAGAGTTTCAAGCCTATTCGAGTTGGTCGAAATAAGTTACGGCAAATATCTCATGATATTGTTTAATTCATCTTCAGCCGTGCTTTGTCCTGCCTTAACGCAAAACCCCGTCCCATATGCGTTTCCATGGAGCTGTACAAACTCGAAAGGGGGCGCTGGCAATGCATTGGGGGCCGTGTGCAAGACAAACTGCAAACCAGGTTATGTTGGCCAAGGAGATACGACACGAACTTGTAAACAAGACGGAACTTGGTCCGGACAGGAACTGATCTGCAGTCGTAAGTACATTTGTCTTAAATTACGCCCATTTACTTGTAACTGAATATCACTTTAGTACGCATTTTATTTAACAGAGTATACTTTTATATTTTAACTTTCGTTTACAAGGTTATATATTTTCATCTTTATTTTATTACATATTTCTCGCTTGTTGTTTTACACTTTAAACCGCGCGCTTTCTAGTTTCACATGACGTCACAAAGTCTTGCGGGCCTCATTTTAGACACGGATGATTTCTATGGCGGTCACATTTCAAAATGTGCCGTTCTGTACATTACAGCTATAACGTGCCCGTCCCTCAACAACCCAAACCACGGCAAATTTGAACCAGCCAGTTGTCTACAACAAGGGTACGCTGGGGCGACCACGTGTACTCTGATCTGTGATTCCGGGTTTACAATAGTCGGGAACCAAGAAGTCGTGTGTACCGCGGACGGGACCTATGACAAACAGGAAGGGTACTGCAATGGTAGGTTACTTTTTTATTCTTAGCTAGAATTATTATCATAAATATGAGCAAATATGAAATAAGATGACATAATATTGGTATGATATGTACCATCTACCACAATAGCATTATTATTATTGCTATCCAGCAGTATTTCACCAAATGAAAAATTCAACAGAAAAATAAATAAAAATAAATAAAAATAAATAAGTAGTCATCGCAAATACAATGAAATTTCACCTGTTTTACCAGACACTCAGCCACCCACCGTCACATACTGCCCCAGCCACAGGGAGACAGACGCAGACCCCGACAGCGACCAGGCCATCGTGTCTCTGATCAATGACCCACCCCGAGCGACCGACAATTCGGGAGAGGATCCTTCGGTCGAGATAGCAGTCGGCAGTGCAAAGATCACCGCCCAAAACTCGTACCCTTTCAAAATCGGAGAGACCAGAGTGACTTATACCTTCAAGGATGCTAAAGAAAATCAGCGAGTCTGTACATTTAAAGTGATAGTAAAAGGTGATTATCCATTGATTAATGATTTGATTTTCAGGATAGCTCACAAAGGAGCCATTTCCATAAAATTTCAGGATAGATCAGAAATGGACAAAGGAAGAAATTTTTATATTTTGGTTATTAATTCATTAATCATTCATTTGTTTTGGCAGAGGTTGCGCTTTCTGAGTATTTTTCTAGTTATTATTATCGTTATTATTATTACTATTATTATTATTATAATTTTACGTATTGAGAGTAGAAACATGGCAAATCTTAAGTGTACGTATCCAACGGCCCTCATCTGTTGTGTGAACAATACCGTTGTTCAGTCTCGGGTTACACTGTTCTCGTGAGGGAACGTACTTGTAACGTCAACTGGCATGAAACATGATCATATAAAAAAGAGGCAATCTTTACTTAAAACACCCTGACGTTGTTTTGCAGACACGCAGCCTCCAAAGGTTGTCAACTGTCCAGATACAATTAATATAGAATCCAAGCTGTTGGAAACCGACGTTACCTGGGAGGAACCGACCTTCAGAGGTATTTCTTGTGTCATTTCGTTTCTTATTTCTTTTCATAATTTATTTAATGTATTGTTACCCTTACAGAAACAAATTACATGTATTAGGCGTTCTGTACGTACATGTAGGATTCAAAAGAAATCCACAGTGCTCAAAACGAAGCCTTTTAGATTATGAGGACTCCATAGGAATTCCATCTGTTGTCCTGTAAGAAGCACATAGCCTACAACTGTATAAGACCTTAAATGATTTCGGGCCAATTTTATAAAGACGTCGTATAGGCCTCGTTTGGAATTTTCATAATGACATTAAGTTCACACACATGTACGGGGGATTTTGATGTAACATTGAAAGAACTCGGGGAAAGTACGTGGAATGACTCACTGGAAGAGGAGATAATTGACCAAGATTCAAAACTGAAAGACAAAGTTAACAATTGATTTACATGTACTTCTTATTTTTCTTACAGATAACAGCGACAAAACAAAGATAATTCATGGTCAGCCGAACATGACTCCCGGGAAGTTTAGGTACGGAAGATACAACATTATCTACGAGGCCACGGACCCGAGTGGGAACAAAGGAATATGCAAGTTCAAGCTGACAGTTAGACGTAAGTTCAAAACAGTCACCATTAAAATTAGACATCATTTTGAACACTTAATACCTAAAAGAACTTTAGCAAGACGGAGAACGTAGGAACTGAAAGCTAAGTGCTTGCATATAGTTAACTGTGTGCTGATTGAATAAAAATACATAGGAAATCGTCTCAGTAAACTGAGGAATTATAACATTGTGTGGTACAAATGATAATTAACACTTATTCGCTTATAAACATTTATGTTTGCCTGACAGAAAAAACTCATGCATTTTTCACACGGTTACGTGGTCATTAACGGTTTTTCCTTTGTTTTCAGCTCATCCATGTCCGGAGTTGAACCCCCCGATTAACGGAGCTCTCTCATGCGACACCATTTTCTTCGGTTTTGTGTGTTTTCCATTTTGCCAAAACCCGTATGAGTTTAACTTGCAGCCCGGCCAGTTTTTTGTAGCACAACAGTTTGTTTGTGGAGGGTCTGGGCAATGGTATCCCTCGCCCCAAATGGCCATGGCAGACTGCACCAGTAAGTGCACAATAAATAAATAAATAAATTAATAAATTAATTAATTAATGAATAATTTAATAGATAAATAAGTAAATAAATGGAAAAGGGAGTCGAAGACAAACGTCACAAATTATCCAGCTAACGAAAATAAAAGCGACCCTGCAAAATGAAGGAAGTAGAAGCAAAATGATCTTCAAAACAAACGACCGATTGCAAAATTCGATATATAATTAAAAAAAAAAACAATATTACAGAATTCCAGGACCCCGCGAGGAGGCTTCTCTTCGACCTCCACTACTATGAGGGCAGCTGCCCTGAAGCCAGTACCCAGGATCAGATCAAGGAAAACGCTGCTCAGATCTTCAGAAGCAGCAGTTTCGGTCAGGCGTGCAACTGCAACGTGACAAAAGACGACTTCAGAGTCATCTGTGGGGCCATCAATACCACGGCGGTTCAGGGCACGCAGCCGACCCCTGTTGGGAGGCGCAGGAGAGAACTTGACGACCTGAGCGAGCTCCTGAAAAATCTGAAATCTCAGTTCGTTTCTCAGCTCGGAGTAGCTACGATTGAAGAGAAGGACGAAGGTATAGCTTGTGCAAGAGGAGAAGAAACAAGAATGAAAGGCACTGAAATTACATGCGGTACGTATGAACCTTATTCTTAAAAACTTGGGTCTACTTTTCGACTGGAAGTCAGACAGACACACGTTTTATGGACTCCCCTTTACCATTACGCGTTCTCATAGTTACCTATTGGTGCGTAATTTGTACAAACAACTTGTTAGATTCCATTATCGTATTTTACCCTCAGCTCAGTTTTATATTATATATTTTGTATTTTTTTGTAATTGTACTTATAGTAGTTTATTCAAGAATCTGGTTATATGACCATATTACTATTTTTCAGTTGTTTGCACTAAGGGGTACTTTTATAACAGTGAGAGCGGTAAGTGCACCAAGTGCCCTGCTGGTTATTATTCTGACCAGGAGAGAGCGCTCCAGTGCAAGAGATGCCCTGCCGGCACCCTAGCTTTAAAAGAAGGATCGTTTTCCAGGGATAATTGCTCAGGTACGTTTAGAGGAATGTAAAATTAGATTTAATACAATTAGTATAAATACAAACTGAAAGATAGAAAAAGAATAAAATCAACTTCCATAAGTCGGCGATAAAGAAAAACAACAACAACAACAACAAAAAAAAAAAAAAATCATAATAAAGAGTGTCAGTGAAAGGAAAGAGAAAAAAAAAATACTTACATCATATTTTGAACTGTTTCAGATATTTGTCAGCCCGGGACGTTTTCTCCCAATGGTGTAGATGAACCTGATGCCTGCAGTCCGTGCCCGGTCAATCAGTACCAGGACAAGGCAAAACAGACGTCGTGCATTCCATGCCCAGCGGGAACTTTTACCGTGTTTAAAGGCGCCGAGAGTGTTAACAAATGCAAAGGTAAACCAACGTTACAATGCACGTTGTACACGTGTGTGCACGTACAGTAGGATACGTCAAAACGATGCCTTAACTGCTTTTTTAAAATATGTCATTACGGTAGTATTTATATACTTCATTATACTTGTAATATCGTATACATGTATATTCTAAAAACATGTAAATATACATGCATATTCACGAACCAGTATATTGCCGAATACAGGTTACTGACAATATTAAGTGATTTCGTCATGTTACGTCATACTTTACGCCACTTTCTCACATGACGTCATACTGTTTGTCTTTTACAGCCACGTGTCCGCCTGGTTATTGGTCAGGTACGGGCCTGCAGCCGTGTCAGCCTTGTGAGAAGAACACCTATACAAGTCAAACTGGGACCACGAAATGTACCCAGTGTTCCTCTGGATTGGTCACCAGAGGGAAAGGAAGCACTTCGTCGAATATGTGTATAGGTAAATTGTTCTCTCTCCTCCCCTCTCTCTCTTTCACTCTCTCTCTCTCTCTCTCTCTCAAACACACACACACACACACACACACACACACACACACACATATGCAAACACGACATAATATATAGCCTAGGATAGGAAAAAACAATTAAACGAAAAGGGGAATTTTATACAATCGATAGTTTGGATGCCTGTGCTCCTTCTACACACACATAGCTGTATGGCTCCACCTGTTCTGAACTAAACCAATTCAGTTCTAAAACAAAACCAAAGGTTTTTCTTTCTGATGCCTAAGTTTAATTCCAGACTTCAACGAATGTTCGAGCCGCCCGTGCCTTAACGGGGCCCAGTGTCATGACTTGTTTGACGATTACCGCTGCGACTGCCCGGCTGGTTTCACTGGGAAGAACTGTGAGGCAAATATTGACGACTGCGAGAGCGTTCCTTGCCAGAATGGAGCCACCTGCCACGACAGAATCAACAGGTAGGTGACGGCGTGTAGTTGACGTAGACGACTGTTTGCCTGTCTTTGTGTGTGCGTGTGCGTGAGTGAGAGAGAGAAAGAGAGGGAGAGAGAGAGAGGGAGAGGGGGGTATTCATTACCCCCTCGTCTGCCCGCTCAGGAGATATACATGTATATGAAACAAATAATCCGGCTCGTGGTATTTTGCATTTCTGTTATGGGTTACAGATATAGCTTTTATACACTCAATATTGAGGGATGGAGGGGTCTGCTATTTTGGGAACTAACGTTTTGTGGTTTTTCAATATTACTATTACTGTGGTAGTATACATTCATATCGTGAAAACATTGTTGTTTTATCACAAAAATAATAATAAGTTTATTTGAAGCCTCATCCCTCCTTTTTTTCAGCTATTCTTGCTCATGCGTTCCTGGTTACACTGGCCCTGACTGCTCTATAAACATCAACGAATGTGCACAAAACCCATGCCAAAATGGCGCCACGTGCACTGACGGAGTCAATGATTTCAACTGCGCATGTCCCCCGGGGTATTCTGGGAAACGTTGCCAGACAGACGACGACGAATGCGCTAGCGGGCCGTGTGAAAATGGCGGCATATGTACAGATGGAGTGAACTCCTACACGTGCTCGTGCCGTCCAGGATTTAGCGGACCTAACTGTGGGCAGAATATCGATGACTGTAAACATATTGCATGTGATAACGGAGGTAGGTTTTTGATTATAAAAGCTATTTAGAAAAAAAAAAAAAACGTAGATCCACAGTCCAAAAGAAAAGCATATCTTCCAATTTTTTTTAGTTGAAATGGTTCAATTTTCTGCGATAAATACGCATGCCAGCTTACTGTAACTATATGTAATTATCATCTCTTAGATAGTAATGTTAAGAATTTAAACTATTTATATAGTGATAATTAGCAAAATAAAAACAACTATTTTCAAAACTTCATGTACTTAAGTGAAACAATTCTTATCGCACCATACCTTAGCTATAGTATTACAGTGAATAATGAAATATAAAAAATGTATTTGGTATTTATCATGCATTTATTTTTTTCGTTCAGCGAATGATTTTGATTCAAAGAAAGCTCCAGCAGGAAAAATATCAGTTTTTTTTTTAATATTATATTGCACATTACAGGTACGTGTGTTGACGGGATAAACTCACACACGTGCAGTTGTGTACCAGGATTTACTGGTATTAACTGTGAAATTAACATCAACGAGTGTGCGGGCTCACCCTGCGTTAGAGGCACGTGCATTGATGACGTCAATGATTATTACTGCGCATGCCCACATTACTATTCTGGGAAAAATTGTGAACGACGTAAGTGATGGTTTGTTTCTTTAAACAGTAGACGCGCTTTAATATTTTTACATTTTACCAAAATATATGTAGATGGGTGAAATTGCATTTAACCTTTATTTATTTGAAAGAGTATCGGCTTCACCCAAAAGTACTAACAAAGATGTAAAAATTATCCTAGCGTATAAAGTTTCAAGTGCTATCTGTCTTCAATCATCCTCAGTGCTTAATTGTCTTTCTTTGATTAGAAGGTTATTTTGATTAGTAGAACGCACACATTCTTAACGGATTTTTGTTTCAAAAGGATACATTTACTAATACGCATATACTCAAATGAAAACCACTCATTAATGGGTCAAAAATCCCTCACGTTAGGTAAGAACACATAGTGTTTCATCGTGCAACAGATAAAATGAATATGGCAAACGATAAATAACAGAGGGGTTAGTAACTGACTTTCCACCGAAATATAAAAAACTGACCATGCTGCGGTTGTTTATACAGGCGAAACTCCCTGCTTCAACATTGACTTCACAAGCGCCACAGAAAACGACTACGTCTTCGTGGACCCCAGGCCTGCAGTGCCCGCCATGTCGGAAATCACGCTCCAATTCTGGATGAAATCAGACGACAGCAACGAAGTTCTGGCCAACTACGGCACCCCGGTCTCCTACGGTGACCAGAGAAATGACCACTTTACAATATTTGGTCAAAATAACTTCATGTTGATGGTGAATGATGACGCGGCCCCGACAGGAATGAATGCGGCGGACGGCGCCTGGCATAAGATTTGCCTGACGTGGACGTCAAATGCTGGTGAGTGTTAAGTGTGCATTTGTAACTTTAATGCAGATATCGGCATTGTACAGTATATGCCATGAATTCATGCATACTCTTGTGATACATGTTTCGTGCAGCATTTGTATCTTTGGTATTGAATTTACATCAAATGTTCTTAACAACATGTTGAATAGAGCTAGAGCTAGGTAAGCTTAATGAAACATCCCGTTTTCTACTTCCAGGCAACTGGGAAATTTACAATAATGGCAAGCTTCATAGAACTGGCACGGGGCTGTCCTCTGGTAAACCAATTCCTGCTGGCGGGCGTTTTGTCCTTGGCCAAAAGATCAACGGTTTGGAGACGTTTTCTCCTACAGATACGTTCAGTGGAGTCCTGCACGGCATGAAGGTTTGGAATAAAATCAAAGACTGTACGCAGGACATTAATGACGATCATTTACTGAAAGCCTGGCCTGATCTTGCTCAGAACATGGTGGGAAGGATCCACAAAACTAACAATGTGCCATGCAAGTGATCTGCGCATGCGTCAATGCACAGATCACGCCCATGGCCTAGTGGCAGCGCCGAGGTTTTCAGCTAAGCATTACTGAAAGTAGAAATGAATGACTTCTTCTTCATTGTACATTGTATTATCTTCGTCCTGCACAACGTAATTTTGGGAAGGTTCACACAACATAAAATGTACCCCGCTAATACAGTGAAGTCATCAGCAATTCAACTTGAATTGCATTATAATGATTAGATATTTACTTCATGGCAAAATAATACTTTCAGGATATAGAACAGTGCGTTAATTGTTATGGTCACAATAGTATGTCAGGCATTTCAAGAGAGGACTTATATACCATGACATATATAAATATATGTGCTTCATGGAACCTGGATAAAACCTGGGGCCAACTCCAATGACGTCACGGCTAGTAGTCAGTGATGTCATCCGGCAATATTCTCGCACAATCAGTACTGCAGAGGCGTGGCCATGCTTGATATGTTCATACTACCAAAGCTGTTTCTTTTTATATGTGTGTATCGCGGTTATGCCTTTCCTTTCTTATGTGCAGATTAAATAATGTATTATCGATATGATAGTTTTGGTGTTTGTTCGAATTCTTTTTCTGTCTCGGATTAACAATGTGAAAATTTTGTTGGGTTGGTTTATTTTTTCAACTCGTCTGGAAAAAGTTTATTTTTTTCTAAATATAATATCTATCTTTTATTTGATTTGTGTCTCTTTTCCGCCAAAAAAAGTTTTGTTGATCGTAAATAAGAATCATATCTGCCATCGGTTTTGGCATGCAAACGTACATGTATAAGGATCACTACTCATTAATATACTGTACATGTAACTCATTGATATTTAGCTCTGAGATATCTCACTTAAATGGTACAATACATCAAATCCAAGTGTAGGGACTAGCGGTGATTCGTGCTATTTTCTCGATGTAATATACACTCATCAAGGAAAGTCCGTAGAATACCTTTTTACCACATGCACCAGTGCACATGCAAATACCATAAAACGCAGAGAAAGGTAATCAGTAAGATTATACTGTATAATGACAATATCTTGGTTAAATACTGTATGTATCCATGCAAAAGAATTCACTTCCAAGTGATGTTTGTATGGAAAATACCGGTAGTAGTATTGGCCATATTGGCGAGTCACCCTAATTTGATGAAGTTCAGAATATAAATGCTGGTTGTATAGGTAGAGAGGGTGATACAGAGGGTGTAGGTGAGACTCGTACTTACTGATTGCAATCTGTAGTGAAATTACGATGATTACAGAGCTATAAACAGCCCTTTTAGCCTGCTGGTGCTGGTATCTTAGCGCCAGTGACCAATGATTTCTGCATCGTGAAACAGTTCCTCGGCTTTGTCAGCTTTATCGTTTGAGTGTAATTGTTTCTGATGCCAGATTAATACTTAGGAACTCCTTCTGGGGTTTAAAACAATGATATGTCAACAATACAACAAGTAACATACATTAAAAAGAATATGACGACTTTATCTTTTGTGAAACCTTTTTTATCATGGTTTGCATACCGACGGATCTTTTTCCTAATGGAAATGTGTCTTGTAGGACGCATCCATACATTTATAATACAACCATAAATGTTAATCTATGGGACAAAATCCATGATACCTAATATTAAGTTGGAATAACATCGATATCTTTGGATATCAGTTTTGTCCAGCAAGAATTCAAAGATAGCCGGAGTAGTTGTGATAATCCCCTCTGGCTCTGGAGCACTGTTGAGGTGTTCAAATTCTTGTATTCTTTGGGGTATAGAGCATTGTTTAAAGTCAAAGCGTCCGTTTCCTGATACCTTGGCACCAAGTCGCGTTGAGACATTAAGTCGTCCACACTAAACTGACCCCAAGTCTTGGCGATATTAAACCTGAATGTAGATATGACCTTGTGATCGATGTACTCGTGCAGGAGGCGTTTGAAACTATGGGTCATCAAAGCGTCCCAGGAAAGTTCGTCGCGTCCCTTTTCCAGAAACACCCGATTTTTAGGCCTGTTAAACAGCTCAAACAGTTCCTGAATCCAAGTTGTAGTAAGGTGAGTATGGGCGCGAATAGGACCTAGAGGAGTGATGAAAATAAACCAGTAATCATCCCCGCCGAAAATAAAATCGTAATTCGACAGCATGTTCAACTTGGTTTTCATACTGTTAAAGCTGAGGGTGTCAACGTCCATGTAAATGCCGCCATATTGATTCAGCATGGCGGCACGGCAATAATCGGATTGATGATTGGGGGTGAGCGACTTAAAAGCCGTGTGGACGTAGGGAACGCTTTTCGGAAACTCTGTTGCGTCTAACATATATAATTGAAAGTCTTCATAGTTATGGCACAAAGTCGACAAGACACACAGCTCAGTGTAAGCGGGCATTGAAGACCCGTTCCAATACATGAACATGAACGGCTTCCCATCCTTCTCATAAACGTGTGTATCATTATTAAAAAAAACGTCGCTTGCGTTTATATAAACGGTGTTAAGCCGTGGCCATAGCGTTTCTCGAATATAATTGACCTTTTCAATCAAACTTATATTCTTTTTTATTCCGTGGAATCTTTGAGAAGTTCCAAAGCTTGACTCCTGTCGTGGTTGTACCGGCTCATCTGGTACCTTGACCCCGATTTTAGAATACGTTGTTTTATAGATCAAGATATTTCCATCCATCATTAACACTATCGTCGAATATACGACCACGGCGATAAGAAATATGAACGTGCAAACCAGACATTGTTGACCCTGGAGGTTTGAGCACTGTAGCCCCATACTGTGAACAGTGTTTGTAATTGACACAGGATATTGTGCACCGTATGATTGATAGCTTACAAACCATATGACACTAAGGCCATATCCATAATAATAGAAATGTTTTATTAATTCTATAATATATACATATTTCATTTATGATAATAGAGTGGTCTGGCGTACTTATAGAAGGTATCAGCAGAGCCAGGGTATTTATTTCACCTGTAGAATAAGTCTGCCTTCTTTTACTGGAAGCTGAATTTGTGATTTATGTTATTTCCTTCTTTTATTATTTATGGTTGTTTCCATAACCAAGACTGATATGTATTGATAATGGTTGATGATACTTTTTTCTTAAATTGTGGTTAAGCTTTCTCTCAATATAAGTTCATGTACTGCTGGTGCTTACATATCTGCATATGCATTTTTGTATGAAGATTTATGTGGAACGTAGTATAATTGAGTTTAATATTTTACGGTATAACTGAGGGCAACTTGAAATTGATGCATTAACACAATAAATATATGCCGACGTTCGTCTTATGGTGGCTATCTTTATATGTACAATTCCAATGAGGTTATCTTCTATTGACTGGTTTCCACTGGCAACGTGGTGACAGCTACGAGAGATTTGTACGGGATTGCATATATGGATAAGGTGATGTGTTTTTAACGTTTTATTTTTGTGAACTTACGTGTACATGTGCGTTAATAAGTTTTTACTTAACTAACTAGCTAAAATCTTGCGTCAAAAATGATTGGCTGTTCTGCTGTAAATGGCGCGATCTTCTCATTACTTTGACGTACGTTATTTAAAACATAGAGTCATCAGAATATTATTGTTTCACTCTTTGGGGATAACGCAAAGTGAAGCAGCTTCTCAGACCTGCACTTAGCACAGTGAGGTTAATTAATGCATGTTGTCATCTGCACCTCGAGGTGTTCCGTCGTAGGGGAGGTCGGGGCTTTTTTTTTTAACAACGTTTATTCGAAAGAAATGGAGGCAAGGCGCTGGAAGCATTAAATGCTCTCCACAAAATTAAATAAGTAAATAAATAAAACAAATGGATACGTATATACAACAGAATTAATAAATATATAACTTCAAATATTTCACTATGGAGCACAAAAGTTACCGGAACTAATTACATGTAGGTACAGAAAGAAAGAAAATAAAAGGAAGAAGAAAAGGATCGTAACTAGTTTACGTATACAATATTGGTCAAGTTGGACCCCGGGGTAAGGTGGCCCCTCATCAAGTCTCTTTAATAAAGTTATATTAAGATGCTAAATTATTTCGTTTGGACTCACTGCCTACGCTTTCCTATCACTATTGGATACGGTCACTTTACAAAATAATGTGATCAATTCTTTTACCCCATAGTTACTTTGTCATAAATTGATTGGGGGGGGGGGGGGGCAACTTACCCCGGGGTCCAACTAGCCCCGGTCTCCCCTACTCAGAAGTGAACCACGCTCCACGGTTTGTCCTAAGAAGGGGCTGGGACGATGTTCTGCACTTGGTTGAGTATTTTTCTACGAAGAGTGGGATCCATCTTCGTCGAATGCTGGTTTCATTAGGAACGGGCCCTAAACTACGTCAAGAAGTGTACACGTGCTCCAAAATCTTCGTCCTGGGTGAGATACTCTGGCATTGGTCTTGAACTCGGCATGGGCATGCGTCTGACTGATATTATGAACACATTAAATGTGCCTTTTCCTCGTTGCGACTAAATTCCTTTGCATTTTTTAAAACTAGCAATGCCAATGTAAGGTAATGGAAATAAATTTTGATTACACAGTTATGTGGAATAGAAACCAATTATTACAAAAACAAATTCCTTCACGACAACAGAGTAATGTTTGACCAGATTTCGTTGCTGTCCCTCAGCATTTGAACCTATTTTTTATGACGAAAGATTTGTTATTGTCTTTTTGGGTTTCGCCCCAAGGCAAGGAGAGGTGGGTTTTAAGGTCTGTGGTAATTGAAAATTGCTTCTCAGGTTCAATTAGAATAATTTTAAGTGACGCTTTCTAAATTGTACCAAATGCAGCTATGTCAAGCGTTTGCTTATTTTTAAATGTGTAATAATATATATGTATTTTGAAAATGGAACTGGTGGTGGGGTGCGATTAAATCTCTAAAATATACTACGGTGTGTGCATAACTGGTGTCGATAATTTCTTCTGAAATTCGCAGGATTATATATATATATATGCTTTATTCATACTTTCTGAGCTGGTGAAAGAATACAGAGATGAATAGTAATAGTAATAACACAAAAAATAAAAAGACATTTTACAAAGAGATAAATAGCAACAAAATTACACGTATAAAATCCATTGTTATCCTATACCTATCACATACCTATCCAGTATTTTATAATCATAAACTAGGTGCAATGTTTGAATCTTAACGCCGAGTCACTGCTCACGGCATTGATCGTACACTACCGGGAGCATCAATCTTTAACTATTGTATACGTAACTAAGATAAAGCAATTGATTACGCAGGCGGAGGATGCTTTCTAATATGTGAAATGAACCTTAATATTTACAGTAATTATTTATACGTTGTAGCCACAGACACCCCTAGGTAGATATATGAAGTGTATGAAGCGCTGCGCATGAATCACGATTCATATAGAAATAACTTGTAATTAATATGTATTTATTTACATGTATTTAATTTAAAAAAACATGGTACAAAACGTGGAATCTAAGTGCAGGTAGGGAACAAGCAGTGAAACGGGAGTAGAAAAAGATCCAGATTTTGTCACGATCTGACTGCGATAATGTTCACGCAGAGCAAAGCCAAGCACTAAATTGATCTTTTGCAAATCTACCAGTATTTGATGTGTGCAATCTGTTAGGTATATTATTGCGCTGATTGCCCAGTTATTTACAATTATTTCAGCAAACGCTGTATAATGTGTGTGCGGATGATGATGGTATTTTAGCGACAGTGGCCAATAATTCTGCATCCCAAAACAGGTGCTCGGCTATAGCAACTTTATTGTTGGAGTGTTGTTTCTGATGCCAGTATAATTTGCATCCCGTACTGCCACTACCTAGATATGGACTCCGATTGTTTTGACATCTGGTTGTCGGGAACATTTTAAATCTATCAGCAATTTCGGTAAATTATTTAGATATCAACTGCCACGCAGCAAGTAAAAATGTCATATAAATATTCCCTTTGTCTGTGTTTGGGAAAGGGAGGAATATGGCGGGGGCATTTAGAAATTACCAGCAATTTCTGAAACTGCACGTAACGTCTTTGTTTGTAGTCCGTAATGCCTTATAATTCGTTGTGTAAAGTCTAAAAGGGTAAAGAAGGCTTGTTGAATAATCTGAAGTACTGAGTTAATTTCAAGAATCCTTTACCTAGGTTTGATATTTTAATTTTAAAAAGAGTGAGATTCCCCACAGTTCGTCACAATGTACCTGAGCAAGCAAAGAGTAAACATGAAATGATTGAAACTGGTTATTGTCGTCAGTGCTGGTTTCCTCATAGCGTTTTACAAGTAAATAATTTGACCACGAATCTGGAAAATAATATTAATACGCTATCAAACCTAAAAGTAGACAACGGTGTCCGTATTTCGAGCCTGTTTGTAATTTTTATTCATTGCTACATTTGCGCGGTTTTGGTTATGATGTTTTATTATGAAATACAAATATGTACAATACATCAGCAGAGCAATTATATAAAAATATGCATGATGATGATTTTCGTGAAATCTTTTCATTTTAGTATCTTTATGGAATAGTGCTATTTTCGGATTGTACGTTCGCATCCATATATTTACAAAAAAACTGTTAAAGTTTACCTTGGTGGCAAGGACAAAATTTGCCATTAAGATTGAGTTGCAATAACATCGTTATCTTTGGATATCAGTTTTCTCCAGCAAGAATTCAAAGATAGCCGGAGTAGTTGTGATAATCCCCTCTGGCTCTGGAGCACTTGGGAGGTGTTCAGATTCTTGTATTCTTTGGGGTATAGAGCATTGTTTAAAGTCATTGCGTCCGTTTCCTGATACCTTGGTATCAAGTCACGCTCAGACATTAAGTCGTTCACGCTAAATTGTCCCCAAGACTTGGAGATATTAAACCTGAACGTAGATATATTCTTATGATCGATGTACTCGTGGAGGAGGCGTTTGAAACTATGTGTCATCAAAGCGTCCCAGGCAAATTCATCGCGTCCCTTTTCCAGAAACGCACGATTTTCAGGCCTGTTGAACAATTTAAACAATTCCTGCATCCAAGTTGTAGTCAGGAGAGTATGGGCGCGGATCGGACCTAGAGGAGTGATGAATATGAACCAGTAATTATCCCCGCCGAAAATGAAATCGTAATTCGACAGCATGTTTAACTTGGTTTTCATACTGCCAAAACTGAGGGTGTCAACGTCCATGTATATGCCGCCATATTGGTTTAGCATGGCGGCACGGTAATAATCGGCTTGATGAACGGGGGTGAGCGACTTAAAAGCCGGGTGGACGTAGGGAACGCTTTTCTGAAACTCTGTTGCGTTTAACAAATATAATTGAAAGTCTTCATGGTTATGGCACAAAGCCGACAGGACACACAACTCCGTAAAGGCCGGTGGTGTCGATCCGTTCCAATACATGAACATAAACGGCCTTCCATTTTTCTCATAGATGTGGGTATCTTTATTGGAAACAGCGTCGCTTGCGTCTATAAATACGGTGTTAAGCCGTGGCCATAGCGTTTCTCGAATATAATTAACCTTTTCAATCAAACTTATATTCTTGTTAATCCAATTATGTCTTGGAGAAGTTGCAAAGCTTGAATCCTGTCGCAGTACCTTGGTCATCATTTTAGAATATGTTTTATAGAACAGAACATTTCCGTTCATGAGTAATATAACTCCTGTCGAATATACGACTACGGCCATAAGAAATACGAACATGCAAACTAGACAAGGTCGGCTCAAAAGCTTTAACGCCCTCCATCGCAGCATCATACTGTAAAATATAGCCAGTTCTTTTTTCCTCCGTTAGACCCAAACAATGACTTTTCATTTTAATATTCACTGATATAAGTCTCTGGCTTATTATGTGCTATTTTTCTGTCCATAATTGACGTCATCACTCACCTGACCTGTGGTGGAGGGTAGCAATTTCAATGGCGGACGGTCTAATTAGTAGTCCCTCATACTGGTCATTTCCCTGACTAAATTACACGCACCTGTAAAAATGTTCCGGGCACTTCACTTGCACACCTGCACACTATGTGATCTCGACAAGAGGACGGAGGGCAGCCAACGCTAAATGTAAATGCACTGACACACGCGCACGCAGGTACAAATATTGTGCAGATATAACCACCTGCTTCTCTATTCCAGTCTTTATCCGACCGCACACGGGTTTCTGTAAGCTCCTGGACCTTTGACATTTATTCGGTGTACTATCGATTTATGTGTATGTGCATCCAAATAATATATATATATATATATATATATATATATATATATATATATATATATATATATATATATATATATATATATATATATGTAAAACTAGTGGCTGCAAATAGATAGACAGATCGTTATTTCGGGAACCACGCCCAACGCTCCTTATCCAGTACTTGTAAAACATCGGATTCGCCACAGGGAGATAGCGATGAGGTTTTGACACAACGCGGTTGTTTTCATAACAGACCCATGATTTATATATGTCCTCATGTGTAAGCTGACATCGAGAAGAAGACAATGATGGTAAATAGATAAACGACAACGCACCCAACTTGTGGGTAATTTCCCCTATTTGTCAGTAACGCTCGACTGAATTAATTCATTTATCTGTGCGATATAAAAGGCATTTGTGGTTGGTCGCTCTTTTTTGTACCAAATTATTGTGCGTTTTTATGTATTATTTAGATGCAGATGTCACGCGAATTTCTTTCTCTGTATCATTGTTGTAGAAAACTATTTTTAAAAAGATACATGAGCTATGAACGGCCTCGGTATTAAAACATGCATTTTTCCCTAAGACGACCAGGCTTCATTAAAAGCGTATTGCACTTAATTATATAAATCTTGAGTGAGTTGACATTTTCGAATTTCTATTCCTTAAGAAATCCATCGTGGTTTTCAACTAAATGTCATGTGATCGTACTTCATTGTATGATCACGGGGGCACTATAAATTTATGTCATCGTGCCAATAACTGCTACCTGGTGGCTGGAAGTAGTACAAAAATCATAGTACAAAATGGCAACACCGATATTTGTGACGGCCTCCTTTCACACGGTTGGAGTTTCTGTTTAGATGATCTCTAGATTTACAAACAGGTCGAGATTATTCCAATTTGAATAATTTATATCGCAGCTAGCGCGTAGAAAATAGCGCGCCAACTTTATTGATTCCTCGGGTCTCATCCCCGGTATTAGGCCCTACATGATTGTATTTATAGACTGTGGCCGTGCGCATAAATATGCAATATTTTGGATATAAAAATTAATAATATTAAGGGATTACAACTCTATATTTGAGATTCAATTTATTACAGCAAATACTTTTAAACAACAAATAGGACTATAATAAATTTCATTTTACATTTAACTGGGGTCATCACGTCATTTATGATGGGATCCATGCATGCGATCGGACCACTTGGACCTTCACAGATGGCTTCCCTTCATAATAATCTCTTAAGAGATTGTAACAAAAACCACATTTACAACGAACACAGTCGACCAACTTTGAATGTCAGAACGGATTCATAAACCACGAGGAATGATGGGTAAGTTGTCGTTTATCCCAGGAAAATCCGTCTTACGGCACTATCCACACCAAAAAGAAGAGTTGCCGTCCCTTTTAAAATTTACTAATTGTTTATCATTTCACAGAAAATTGAGTAGTGATATTCCTAGGAGAATTATTATCCCTAGAATAATTATATTCATAATATGTGGGAAATATCCCACGTCCAGGTTGGATAATTTATGAACGCCAACATCTGCATGACTGACTTAAATGCGAGATGAAAACGATACAAGAACCGTACACGTTTGTGCCAGGATCACGCTCTCGTTTTCAGCCTCGCGGCAACAGGAGCAAGAGACACGTGCTTTCCCGGAGGCCTATTGTCGATGCTTCATCAAAAAGCGATATGCGCCCCCGCCTTGGGTTAGCTGTATAAGACATGGGATTCCAGAGTTCATTAGCAGCCAATGTATACCTCTTTTCATTAATGATATAAAATGAGTGAAGGAAATCAGAGTATAGCCGTTGATGTATTTCACATTTACATACACATACCAGTGATTTAATGCTACAGTGTGAATCTAATAAATTAACCTATATTAGAGGGTTTTAGGCCCTGGTGGTAATGAGAATTTTTTGTTTGTCGTTCGTCGTATTGATTCCCCGTTTTTGTTATGATGCTGTTATCTTTCACATTGTACTATCCATTTTAACATCTTAAAATCTGAACTGTCCATATTTTAATCTCTTAATATCTTAACTACCTGTTCATTTATTGCCTTTATGCATCCATTCTGTTCATTTACCCATGTTAAGTCTACTGAACATTTTATATGGATTTTAGACTATTAATAATAATAATAATAATAATAATAATAATAATAATAATAATAATAATAATAATAATTATTATTATTATTATTATTATTATTGTTGTTGTTGTCGTTGTAAAGTATTACAAAGTCACAATCACTGATTTGAAAGATTCTTGACATCAATCACAAAAGATGGGCAAATATGGTAAAACACATTATGTAAGATGCGTATACTGGTCACATGTAGCAACACGTACATGGCAGTCCACAATGTATTTCCCAGTGAGTAAACCAGGCCGGGGCGTGGACACTGTGCTGGTGACCAATATGTACATCTCTGCCCCCGGGGGTTGGACAAGTAGCTGCAGGGGGTGCAACACTCACGTGGTGGCCCTATAAAAGACGGGCGCACTTCGCTCTTTAGAAGTTGAGATACAGTTGAGATAGTTTCAACAAAAAGGGATCAGTTTATTGAAACTCTGCTGCAATTAGCGTGGTAATACCATCATTTAAAATAGTAGTATCTCTGGTTGGTTGCCCATTTACATGAATTGTGAAATAAGTCAAGATACGGCGCAGTTTTTTTCCAAGAAAGATCTCGCTGCGGTGGCGGAATAGTCCGGTTAAAAAATCAGAACCAATTAAGAAGAGAGAATCTCGACAATCACTAAGTTGCGTACAGAGGTGTACCTAAGCGTTTTTTTGAGAGATAGAATTTATTGAAAATCTGCCGAGAAGATTCCAACCGCCGCCTTGAGAAAGGGGAGTAATTGAAGAAGGGTCTAGGAGAACACTCTCGCCCAAGTTTTAACGTCAGTGTTTTTTATTGATAGTTCAATCGGGGTTCAATATGGGCATACAGGAACTGCCGAAATACAAATGGGGTTTCAAGGAAGTCAAAACACCTGCTATGTGGAAAGCAGTGGCGGGCGAATTTATTGGAACTGCCATTCTTCTTTTCACCCATTGTCAGTTAACTATCCGGTAAGTTATCGAGATGATATACTCAGAGTCAATGGAGTTGAGATTGAAATTCTTATCATGCCGGGATGTTTTTATGAAAATTGCGTACGGTTTATGATTCCTGTGAAACGTATAACTTCATCGTGATAGGTTCATTTCCCGTTCATTAGTTTGTTATTTTGATGCTTTTTATTTTTTATAATAAAAAGTGAACATTTGCACAACTAAGGTATATTAATTACCTTGTGAATAGGGTAAGAAAGTATATAAGCAGTATTTATATGCTTAATATAATGTCCCATGTTGTGCTTGATTTTTGATAAAGACGTTTGAGTCTTCACGACATTTCCACATCACACATTTGAATCTGTTTAAAACACAGTGTTTCAACCTTCAGAAACATAGACGAAATAACGAGGCAGGCATGCATTTAAATTCTAAGAAAAGCGCAACGTTGTTGGGTAGTATATTTTATACACTCTTTGCTAAGAGCAAATTTCGACTGAAGTCATTCTGTAAAACGTACATTCCCGAAAAATCGGCCAAAAGCACGCCATCAGTCTCGCAGATTTTACAAAAACCTCACAGAACCTCGAATCAGTCCCCTAAAATACTCTTCGAACGCATTTACCATTTTTCTGAGAAATTATAGTCATAATTTTTTGTAAACCAGATGGCCCAGGTTTCCGGAAGACGGCAACATCGTCCAGAACGCTCTGGGCACTGGTTTCACGGTGGCGTCCATCATCGAGGGGTTTGGTCATCTGAGCAGGGCGGTGGTCAACCCCGCCATCACGTTGTCCTTCGTTATAGCCAGAAAGGTGTCGCCAACGCGAGGTAGGCCTTTTTTTCTTGGAATAGTTGTGAGAGATGCGTGTTTACTATATGTGTTTGGAAGCGTGGACTATCAGCGTGAAATCTTGTTTATTTTTTTAAAATTTGAACTTACCTTGAAAGTCTGCATATTTGTTTATACGTATATACTGTATGCATGTAGCCTAATATATGAGGAAACAAACAAACAAACAAATAGAAATATCTATACATTTTCAGGCTTATTCTACGTCCTGGCGCAGTTACTCGGTGGCATTGCAGGAACAGGACTCTCTTGGCTGTAAGTAAAAATAGGAAGAAAACACATTTCGGCAATTTTCGGGCGTTCTCGTACCTTTGTAACTCTTACGGTTGTACAGGCCTGAAATGCTATGGGTTTATATTGATTGTTATGGGGATAACAAGCCTCAGGTTTCCCAAATTTTTATCGTATTATTACAAGACAGACGATGTTACAGAGTTATATTCTTTACTTGGAGACTACAAGTAGAAGTATAAATTACTATTTCATCGCCCTATTTAGAGACCATGATAAACCTTTTTCATTAAAAAAGCATATGCATTGGACTTTTTCTTTATCTGTAACGATTGAATGTCAAAACAGTGTAGGCAACTTACGGCTTCGTATCCAACTAGGCCGACAGTGCCATTTATAACAGACACCAAACGCAAACTGATAAAGCTTAACCAATGGATTATCCATTTTGTACTCGACTGAACATTCTCCCTTATAAACCCAGAAATCCGAGAAAACTGGTTGTGGGGTTCTCCATTTTGAATTTTGTTTTGTCACTTTCATCATGACGACAGTGTCACCCCGACGGAGAGAGTGGGTAACTTTGGGGCCGTGTTCGTGCACCCAGATATTACGTTGTGGCAAGGTTTTCTTATGGAGACGTGCCTCACCTTCATGCTGGCGTTTGTCAACCTGGCTTCCATCGATGATCGTCTGCGTCCCGTCAACATGCCGTCGGTGGCAGTGGGTCTTCTCGTCTGCGTGATGGTCTTTACCGGGGTACGTACAAGATATAACATATTTTACTATTTTTAAGTGGACTGGCTGTGGTAAAAGGAATTAAACCGATTCTTTAAATTCAAACGCAAAACTGTTAACAGATAAAAAAAAAAAATACAATGAAAATTTTGTTTATATTTCTATTTAAAAAAATCCGTAAACGTGTTTGATGCCTCCAAGCCGATATTGAAATTATACCAGTATGCAGATGCCTTACTTTATGGTTATTTCAGGCAACCCAAACTGGCGCCTGTATGAACCCCGCTGTTGCTATGGGACCCCACGTGATCCTGAACCAAGGCTGGATGTGGGCACAACACTGGGTAAGTGGGAACACTTACCCGCACGAAAATGCAGTAGTATCGAAGTAGTAAAAAAGCATTAACGCAGTAGTGGTGTGGAGCATATTTGCAGTAGAAATGCAGTATAGCCTACTGCAATTCTACTCCAAAAAGTACCTAGGTTTGTACAGAAAGGAGCATTAATGCAGTAGATAAGCAGCATGATAGAAGCATGTTTCAAATATGCTAATTAGCTCCCAAATCGAAGCAGATTTGAAGCATGTTTGCAGTATGATTGCAGTAGTTTGCAGTATGATTGCAGTAGTCTACTGCACTGGAGTTATCTACTGCGTTTTCGTGCGGGTTAGGTCACGTGACCGGTAACTATCCAATCACAGGTTCAGAAGATCTATTTCAGCTAGATAGGAAGCGACAACAACAACAACAACAAAAAAAAAGCCAGAATTGTACATATATTTTGCTCGAATAAAATAAACATGTTTTAAATACTCGTTAAATTATAAAGTCGTGGTAAGCAATGACGAGACACATAACAGGCGCGCTGTCCCAACTGTCTTGTTTTGTTTTAAGATCAGGGCCGTAGCCTCCGGGGGGGCAGGGGGGGGGGAAGCTGCCCCCCCCTGGGATTTGAGGTGCAAAAAAGAAAAATAATAATTGCAAAGTTGACTGTACTTATGGCAAAATGAACCCACAATTTCTGACTTCTTATTGAGCGATAAATAACAGTTAAAATGCACCAGAATGCAGTATTATACATACAGTTTTTAAAAATTTTCCGCACCGTGGGAGGGGCACAACCCCTCTCACACCCTCCCCCCTCGGGGGCTCCGCCCCCTCGTGTCCTGTTTTGCCCCCCCTGGCATTTTGCTCAGGCTACGGTCCTGAAGATTGGTTGCTTTCGACACCAAATCTTAATCATGTGATCTAAGTTTTAAGTTATGCTGTCAAAGTTTCAGGGCTGAATGCGTGCCTTTACCCATGGAGGTAGATGGCCAGATTACGGAGTCAGATGTGTCCCCGAGGAAATATGTTCTTTAGGGGAGGGATACCGTCTGAGGGGCGTATTTTGGCCATCTTCTGGGTATTCTGGAAGACGGTCAGATTTTAAAGTTTACATTGACGGGTATCTAATTTTTTCTGTAGGAAGACGGTCAAAAATGGAGAATCGATCTACAAAAATAATTTGGAAGACTGTCAGAAAATATCTCTGGATCGGCCCCTCCGTCTGCCAGGAGCCATTCTTACTGTTACAGAATCGGTCATTCAACAGATTGTGTAACGATTATCTAAAACAACTAGGAGGGCCTCTGACAGAGTATAAGAAAGGACGGGCTTAGCCTAACTTATCGTGTACATGTAGCTAGGGGGCGTACTGCGTCTACTTCACCTATCAATCTTATTATTTCATGATAGATTTTAGGCTGTTGCATGGTTTATGCCTTTAAGTTGCTTCAGGAAATATTTCTTTTTCTCCTAGTTGTACTGGGTCGCTCCCTTCACCGGCTCAGCCATAGCAACCGTACTGTACATGTTTTTCTTCACCTGGGGTGTCAAAAGTCTCGAATTTCCAGACGGCGACAAGGAGGCTGACCCCTACGCTGAGACAAGAAACGGTGAGTTGAATTTTGGGAGGGAGCACTACTCCTACCTTAAATGAGATTTTGTTGAGAGAAAAATACTGCTTTTAATTTATTAAGAAACATTTGCCCACGAAACAACATAAATGTGAATGAATTTATATTTTTGATGATTTGAGAATTTCTGTTACCGTTCTTGGTAAAACGTTTCAAGTTCAATCATTCTGTTAAACCACGTGTTCGTAAAGTTCCTTGTGATAGTTTAAGGGGAGGGGTGCACCAAATGCAAGGGAAAAGTGCTAATTTCATTATAATTATTATTATTATTTTCGCTAGAACTACTGGACGACATTATTCACGCTGTCTCAACCACGTATAAACAACACGAAGCCCGCAGTCTGAGAGAAAGCAACGGTAAAGCTGACCGAGGAAAAGATTCGGAACCCAGACCTGCCTTCATTGCCCTCCAAGATGTTAACAGCTTTCCTAGTTAACTTGCACGACGAACAAACAAATAAATAAAGACGGAAACGTTTCTTTGCTTAAATGTTTGTCGGGGAAAAAAAATCGCCCGAAAAAATAGGGCGTTATTTGTTACGGCTATTGTCGACGAACATATGAAAGATATTCCATAAGGATTGAGTTGTATTAATCCTCTTAACTTTGTATTCAGAGGGCTTGATCTTGAGCTCCAGACATAAAGGTTGTCCACGCCAGTTTATACCAGTTCTAAATTTTGGTCATCTCGCTCACCTGACGACACTGAACAAAAGTTTTGGGACCAACATTTCTTAGCTGATTAATCAAAGCAGACTGCGGTTACCTGTAAATAGTTTTTATACTCTATACAAGTGAAGATACATCCTAAAAACACCACTGCATCAAAAGTAGTCACGATAGTTTAACATCAAGTTTAATGTAAGGGTTTGTCATGGCCGCCAGGTAGAAGTACCAGCTAGTTTGTTAACATCAGACATACCGGTAGATAATAGTGTTTGAGTAAAATATAGGTCTACAGGGTCACATTGTCATATTTTATTCACATATATTTCATAAAATCTTAGAAATAAAACATTTCTTGTACCTCCGCTAGACCTCATGATTATCATAATTGACCATGGAATCTGGGCAATGTACAGTGTGTATAATGATTAGAGCGCAGCCTACTACATGTAGGCCTACTATAGGTTGTGTATTTCTTTAACGTACTATTTCCTCTGGAAAAGCGTCGTTAGCCTATGCTAATTTTTGGAAGCATAATAAGAATGAAAGAAATTTAAAACTTAAAAAGGGGAAGGATGAAAGCAAGATTAAAAGAATAATTACTACCCTTAAAAACTGGTAAAAAAATTAAAAGGTTGTGATCTGGATGGAAACTGTTGCTCTTAATAGCCGCTGTTTGATTTGCGACCCTCTCGAGATAAATAGATTGAATAGGAATGAGACCAGACCCAGCCCCTCTCTCTCTCTCTCTCTCTCTCTCTCTCTCTCTCTCTTTGTACAGTTTCACGCCAATACAGTTAATTACACTGTAACACACACGTTAAAACAAGTTCCATAGCCCACCTGTTAAAGTTCGTTAAATGGACACGTTGTCTTGGTGTTATCACTCCGGGTTAGTCTAGCATTCAATACTCACGACTTGTGGTCTCTTTGTAAATCTATTTTTTTTAAAAACCGTACGTTATTGTAGTTTTAGTGCCACAGTTTTAGTATACATTGTAAGGTAATAGGCGTTTTAAAAATGTACACGTACCTGTAGACTCTGTTTGTAGGCCTACCAACAGTTACATATATTCATAGAAGTATCTACTTGTACATGTATGATATAATAAATGAATAAACAATATATAATTTCTATTTTGTTAATCGAGATAACGTAACGTTAAATAATTAACTTTCTATGCACTTATTCTGTATTAAATGTATGTCGTTTAAAAAGTATATATTTTTATTAAAATTGCTATAACACTGTACTTGAACTGTTTTAACATCAAAATGTTGAAGGGCGCAGGACTTAAATTTTCAATAGGCTTGGTTTGGGGCTATCTTGTATGTTCTTTCACCATTACCATTGAACGTTAAAAACAAGGTCATCGTTCTCCATCGGTGAGTAGGGTAAAGTGAACGGGTCGCGTTTCAGTGGCCCTTTTAATCCTTTATCCGATGGCTTCCGTGTTAAAAAATGCTGTGCGCCTAGCAACGAAGACGCTCCATGAGTCTAGCAAGCCAGGCGTTAAAGCAACCTCGAGGTTTTTCCATTTTTATTCTCCGGAGCCGTGTCACCCGATCCCTGATAAGTTGCCGAAATGGATGTCGGCCGAGGAGGCCGTGTCGGTCGTGAGGTCCGGTAAGTGACGCTAAATATAACTCTAATGATGTTCTACATTGTTTAACACATTAATATTAACATAGATGACACATGCTGTCATTTTAGTGGAATGCAATAACTTATTATCTCGGAGAATATGGAGTAATGTGTTTGAAGGTCATTTGGGGTTGTCCGAGTTGTTTGGTGACCCCACGATGACCGCTTGCACGTCCAGGTGGGTCAGTTGTCTTAAAAGGTCGGGCCATTGGGGTTAAATATTGGTCTGGTTGTTGTGTGGGCTGACTGCTGTGCAAAACCGAATTACTTGATTGTTTGCATGGATGCTTATAATTTTTTGATAATATGGTAAAACAGAGTTGCTGCAGTAAATGTAACATTATTACTTTCTTTCAGAATGCATTTTGATGCAGTTTGAAGGTTATAAAAGTCAAGATGTGATAAAATGACAGAAAAAATACACCCCCTCCCCCCCCCCCCAAAAAAAAGTGTAGAGTGCACGAAAAATTTTGAAGAGTTAATTAACCTGCTATAATTTGTAAGCCTTGAAGATCTAGTCAATGCCCAAGATTAAAAAAGTGAAATATAATCAAAGGCAAAAATAGTAAATAGGTTAGTTCTTTGTTATATGTGCATGGGCCTGTACCAGGTATATAATATAATCTAATAGGCCTCCTAGCTATAACATTAAGTTGAGAGTATTGATGGAATTTTTGGGACAGCTTCTTCTTTAATGCAACTTGACGTGCAGCTTGGCACGAGTGTACTAGTGTGTGAGCTGGAAAAAAAAAAAAAAACTCAAGTAAGTTCACATCGCTGTGGTGGTAAGCAGTATTACTTGGCCAGAATCTCAGCTTTTAGTCAATTTTATGTACATGTTACCATGATTTAAGCTTCCTGTAATAACGCCAGGAATTGCTCACATAGCTACATGTACCTGTACCTGTAGCACACCTGCGGCACACCTGAAGTACTTCACATCTAGCTAAAGGTTGCTGTGTGGTATACAAACTATGAGAGTGCTGCAAGAGTTTTGATCTTTTAGCTATGAGAGTTTAAGCACTTTTTGTTCTGGTACTTCAGTATAAATATCAGGTGCAAGTACTTATGTAATACAATCTTGCTGCATCACATGTGTTACACTCAGTGTAGTAAATCATGGACACATGTTTACCAGGGGCAGATCCGGGATTATTTGAAGGGGGCTCTGCAGTAGTGAGGCCGCCCTCTACCCCCACCCCCCAAACCCCCACCCCACTGAAGGGCCCTTGCTTTTCTTATGTTTTGAGCTGTATTCAACATCAGACTCAGAAACAATATCATCAAGTCTTAGGCAAAATTTTGGTATTTTAGAGGACCAATGGTGCCATTTGGTATGGTTTAGAACCGTGATTCAGCTAGTCAGAATTCTAATCTCAAGAGGGGACCAGAAATCGAAAGGGGGGGAGGGGTAGGACCCCCTTGACTTCCCCTTCTCTAAATCCGGCACTGCCCACTGTGTATTATATATACTACTACTATTCTGACTCAATATGTCATAATTTTTATGTGCAAATACTAGTAATTCATCCAGTCAGGCAGGCTTGTATACTGATACATTACAATCCTTATACGTCCCTGCCATATGCCTCATAATGAAATAAAATTAGAATTGAGAGTCATAATGTTCATATTCCAGGGATGAAGGTATTTGTCCACGGTGGGGCGGCCACCCCCATGCCTCTCGTTAATGCCCTGGCACAGCATGGGTTAGACTCCGACCTGAACGGAATAGAGATTATGGACATGTTTCTCATTTGCCAAACCCCTTATGTGCAGCCAGAGTACAAAGGTGAGTCAATATTTATTTATTTATTTAGTTTGTTAGTTATAGTTTTTTTCCTGCTTGTATTATGCGTATTTTATCATTTGTATTTGCATGTTTCTTGTTTATACATTCATTCAGTGAGTCATTAATCTGTTTTATTATATTTTCTTTCATTTTGCAAAAACATGTTTTTTACATTTGCTTTTTATTTACATGTTTATTAACTAGAAAAGTGTCATTTTATTGATAATTACTTCAGTCACAAGAAGTCAAAATCCTAAAATTTTGACCACACAAGACCTACAAACTCATTAAAATATTTTTAATATAATAGGGTTTATACGTATTAATGTATCTTTCATTAACTATATTATTCATTGACCATTTATGATAATTTTTTTAATGTGATATTTTTTCCTTCTAGGAATTTTCAGAAGTAACTCATTTTTCATTGGAGACAATTGCCGTGAAGCAGTGAATGACGGAAGGGCCGACTTTGTCCCCATATTTCTCAGTGAAATTCCGCTGCTTTTTAGGCGCAATTTAATCACCCTAGATGTTGCCCTGATCTCTGTCAGCTCACCAGATGAACACGGTTTCTGTACGCTGGGTCCCAGTGTGGACTGTGCTAGAGCTGCCTTGCAGAATGCCAGGTATATCATAGGTAAGTGATGTATTTATTTGGAAGAAAGAAAATATTTTTTAAAAAAATTTAAGCAGATTTTCAACTTTATGGGAGCCAAAAATATTGGCCTATGCAGCCCCCTGGACCCTATGCCATATTTTCCAACTTTTTCACTGAATGGCAGTGTCATTTCTGTTTTCAAATTATTTAATTATTTTTAATATTTATTTATTTATGTTCTATTATTAATAATTTTTAATTTATTTATTTATTTGTAACTATTACAGCTCTGGTGAACCCCAACATGCCTCGTACATTTGGAGACGGAATGGTTCACATGTCTCACTTTGACGCCATGGTGCAGGAAGACTACGCTCTGCCTGAGTACAACTCCAATAGGACAACTAGCGAGGTGGAACAGCAGATTGGACGCATAATCGCTACTAACTTAGTTCAAGATGGCGCCACTTTGCAGATGGGTGAGTGTTGGTTAAGATGTCGTTTTGACAATTTCCTCAATTTCAGGTGCCATGGACACTCATTTTTGAAAAATTTGTCTGATTCACAACAATGCATTTCTTTTGCAGTTATGAATTTTTTTTCAGATTTTTATCTTAAATTTGACCTAGTTCACAGCAGTGGTGCTGGAGAATATTACTCTTATCCAATGTACAAAGTTTATTTAATTGTGAAGGATTTATTACAAGGTGCAGCAATTGCGGAGGTGTTAAATTGTCAAGTGTTAAGGTGATACATTGGGAAGTAGTATAAGAGTCAATTAAAACTTGACTTCAGCTAAAACAAAACAAAATGAAAGTGAAACTAAACTATTCAAATAAAAAAAGCTGAAAAGTAAAGTTCTTTAAGATTCCTTAAATAAGTTTATTCTTGGTTTCTTCAGGTATTGGTAATATCCCAGATGCAGTAATCAGTGCTCTATGGAGTCACAGGGACCTTGGCATTCACAGCGAGATGTTGGGCGATAGCATGATCGATCTCGTGGAACGTGGTGCCATCACAAATGCTGGGAAGAATATCCATCCTGGGAAAATCGTAGGAGGTTTTGCCGTGGGGACAAAGAGGCTGTACGAGTATATGCACGATAATCCAATGATTGGTATGTGGGGTTTGTTGGAATTGAGTTTTCTATACAGGGGGATTAAAAAATAAAGTAGAAAAAAGAAAAAAAAGTAATACCTACTATATCCTGCTATTACAATGTGTTTTTTTCCTGAGAGTTTGCTCCAAGTTGTGATGTTTCATGCTAATGTCAAACATTAAAATGTACATTGAAGGCAATAGGTTGCATGCTTTATCCATAAAATAATTTCTTTTCTATGTGAGTTGAATAAAAAAAAAATATTATATTTAACAAATGGGACTGTGTTTCACATGAGAAAAGAATGGGAGCCCATGGTACATTTCAGTTTTTTTCTTCTTTCAGTGATGTTGGACATAGGGTTTGTAAATAATACTTCCATAATTAGCCAGAATCCTAAAGTGACGGCAATCAACTCGTGTATTGAGATTGACTTGACAGGACAGGTGTGTGCAGACTCCATTGGGACCTGGATGTACTCCGGTAAACCAATTCATCTGATTCTTAGAAAAATGGTCTTTATAGAGAAAAAGGTTTTGATGCGCTGAATTTTGTTTTTTTTTTTTCAAATTCATATAGGGTAAAAGATAAGGGCATTTTAGTGAGAAATAAGAACATTTTAGCCAGGAATATCATGAACTAAATCCAAAGCAAATATATGCCAGTAGAGAAATGAGCTTTAATGATATTTTTAATACATCAATTTCTGTATGGATTAAAAAACTATGAATCTTATTTCTGTCTTCAATGATTTTAAATTTATCACAATATTTTCTGCTGTGACACTGACTTTTCGAAAATCTCCCCAGGTGTTGGCGGTCAAATTGACTTTTTGCGCGGTGCTGCTCTAAGTATGGACGGCCAGGGGAAACCAATCATTGCCCTCCCCTCCACCACCCAAAAAGGGGAATCCAAAATTGTTCCCGTCTTAAAAGCTGGTAAGACTGTTATTTAACTCAAACTATGGACAGATCTGATATTATGGTACTGACTGTGTGAACTAATATACATGCTCTTTTTTAACGCAGTAGATAGTGTTCATTCCAAATTACCTGTGCTGTTTTTAAATGAAAAGACTTGCTGATAAAAAAAGAAAAAAAAAAAAAAACAGTTCTGAACCTTCCACAGACGTTGTAAGTTTTTTGCTCAAAACAAAAGGCTATTATTATTGAAAAAAGTGTTTTATTCACGCCTTTTTCATGGTATATATATATGATGAAAAACAAAGATATATGTACTGCATAAATGAGTAATGCTTGTATTACAGGGGCGGGTGTTACGACCAGCAGAGCACATGCACATTACATAGTGACGGAATACGGCATTGCGTCCTTGTTTGGCAAGAATCTCAGACAGAGAGCTTACGAATTAATCAAAATCGCTCACCCAGATCACAGAGAAACACTGGAGAAAGAAGCATTTGCCAGATTAAAATGCATGCCATCTCCTTAACAAGAAAACATTTGAAATTAAATACCTGTTGTTTGTTTATAAGGTGTATTCACACACGGAATTAAGTTTGGATTCATTTAGGTACAACTGGCGTCAACAGATAACTGAAAGAATGGTCCAGTGATTAAGTGTTCTAGGTCTGGTGGGGTTTGCTTGTTACCTTGCTCAGCACAGCTGAACCGTGTTCACACAAAGTAAATCATGGACTGTTATGGCAAGGTTTAACTCCCCACCATAGACCAGCTGGCTGTTCACATAATTTCTGAACTTCTCTGCAAAAACATTAACTCTAACAGTACAGATGCAATACAGAATTAAACCATAAAAATATCTGTGAACATCGTAAAGATAAAATTCTCTCTGACCCTGGTACATTGTAACAGAGTTTTAAGATATGGTATTACAATCTCATCATCTGTGGACGCGTTGTGGACCTACCTAAATCGGTCTCAGATTTAGTCCTTGTCTGGATGCACCTTTATTTTACTGAAGTGCAAATAAATCTATGTGGTCATGTGGTATTTCACTATATCAACAGCTAGTTGAAGATTAAAAAAGTGGGGAGGGATACAATATTTTTTTTAATATTTCAACTCATTTCTAGTAACAGCCAATTGTGAGACTATATATTGACCTTTACACACTATTTGAAGAGCGTCTAATTTATGTTATTTTTCTCATCAAGGCAAATTAAGAATAGATTTGCTACCAAGGCTTAGCTTTATCAAAGAGAACAACAAAAAAGGGTTTAGTTGACCTTTTGCAATATGACACTGATCTTGGTTTTTGTGTACAACACAATTGCATGTTATTGATGCCTTAAAGGTTTGTAATTGTTATTTTAGACGGCATGATAATCATCATTTTTTTTCTTTGAGAAACTGATGTAAAATATTTGACTGAAAAATTGGGTAATATCTTAATGTGGCATATGGTTTTGCAGATCTAAGTTTAGGTAATCAATATGCTTGTTTGACAAAAGAAGTAAAAATCATAAAATGATGTAAATTGTTAAACATATTAGCATGTTATTATATAGCTTGGAGTGTGTAACCCATGACAATGATTTAGAAGGGTTATAACCTGTTAGCATGTTTTCATATTTATACACGTGCAGGGGCACAACAAACAGTCTGAGTCACCTGGCTTGGCCAAATCATTGAAAATGACAGACTGGATAATAGAGTTTTTTTTCTGTTCTAATTTTTGGTAATTATTGAGCTGTTATTCAATTAAGGAGATGACCGTGTACTGTTATAATGCATGTTTTTAGTGCTGGTTGTTCATGTTATTCATTTATTTATCATTTCATTTATTCTTTTATTTATTAAAGATATTTTTAAGATGTATAAAAGGGTTGTATACAAATGGATTTGCACTAGTCATGTTGAAAACCAATTTCATAAATGTATTTTATGAGCTCTTTATCAGTCCTCCAGAGGTGGTTTTGTATTGTTATTTTTGTCTTATATGTGTACTGGTAGTTGACACAGGTCAAAGTATGTGGGTCACGTTTTACTCCTTTTGAATGTTTCATTTATACAATTCCTTGAACAGCACCGCCTGTGGGGTACTTCCCTCTTGTGGATTTTCTTCTTTAGCTTGTAGTTTTGCTTCTTCCACTAATGGCACTTTAATCTTGGTGCTTATTGTTTACATCAAGATAAAAAGTTAGCGTGCATGCACGCTCGTGCGGACATTTAGGAATGCCAAAGTACGTGCATACATGTACAATGTGCGATTTTCATTTAAGTGATATTATTGCCTTTTATTACGAATTTATCTACGTGAAACTTTACAAATTGTGTAGAATTATTCATAGCTGTTTTAGGCATTAGAATACCAATCGAAATCAAACTAGAAAAATCAACTCAAATCAAATTGTGAAAGCAAGTCATAATAGGATTGACAATTATTTCATAATTATTTCCAGTTGTTTTATATTTAATATATAAGATTGTTAGAAAATGCAGTTCTGAAACTTGCCTACATTTCTCCCAGAAATAGTGAAAAGTAATCGCCCGACGCATGAGCAGGGCTATTTGCGCATGCGCAAGGACAGGTCGCTCAAATAACTATTATTTCTTTAAACTTGGCAGCACTACGGAAGCCCACTGGTGCCATATGTAGAAAAAAAAATTATCTCGAAATTTCGAGATACTATTTTGAAATTTGAACAAAAAAATTTACCACCAGCGTTAGCGCTGGCGGTACACATGGTTTCGGTCCCGTCCGGTCCGTTCCGCCGGCTCCGCCGCCATGTTACCGTTACCGCTTCTCCTCCTAGACGGTAAGGGCCCCCGTACCCATCTCATGGATTTAGGTCACCTATAATCTCAACTCGTTCCACGTAAAATTTGGGCTTTGTCGGTATTGGGGTCTGGGTGTGGCACTCATTGCAATGCACCCTTGTCTAAAAATGGCAAAATTAAATGCTAATTATCTACCCTACAGAAGGAGTTACGGGAAAAATTTCTATAGACGGCTTTCCAAAAGTCATATGTGTAGATTTCAAATATACCCTCGGATTTGACCTTTGACCTTTACTTCAAGGTCAAATGGGTCAAAATTTTCAAAAAAATGAAATTTTTTACGAAAAAAAATTTTTTTGCCCTGTTATTCAGACGCCACACAGACTTAACCAATAATATTATTGGAAAGTGTTACCCTTCAGGTCATCTTTCATCTCCGTGAATTTGGGGTCAATCGGTGCATTTTCACAGGAGTAGCGGCCATAAGATACCGAAACTGAAAACTGTCTCTAATTCGGGAACCGTTAATGCTAGAGACCCATTCTTTTTTGCATTTTGTAGAGCATGTAAAGCCCAACACTGGAGGTGGTCTCGGTTTTTTTGTATTCCATACGGTTTTCGAGTTACGCTGTATCAGAAAGTACATATTGGTGGTGAAAGGAAAATGTACGGAAGCCGACTGGTGCCATATGTAGAAAAAAAAATTATCTCGAAATTTCGAGATACTATTTTGAAATTTGAACAAAAAAAATTTTTATCTCGAAATTTCGAGATAGCATTTTGAAATTTGAACAAAAAAAAAATTATCTCGAAATTTCGAGATAGCATTTTGATATTTGAGCAAAAAAATTTATCTCGAAATTTCGAGATAGTATTTTGAAATTTGAACAAAAAAAATGCTATCTCGAAATTTCGAGATAATTTTTTTTTTTCAACATATGGCACCAGTCGGCTTCCGTACAGCACTGAATGCTTTGTCACAAGTTGTAAATATACACATTTTGAGTCAATATTATTTACTTTTAAATGGTATAATTCGCTGTGTAAACATATTAAGATATTTTCACTTTCTAAATCTTTATAATATCCACTCTTTAAGATTTTGTTTTGATAAAGGGGACCTTGTTCAAATTTAGTTTCAACACTCAGGATCTTATGTGATTTCTTGTTTCTTGGAAGGATATTTTATAAAATTAATAACTTATGCAAAAGAGGGCCACTTGTATAATTTTTTATAAATTCTTTCACTTGAGTGAATGTGGTCGACTATACTGGTATATGCATTCTTTCTCTCTTTTTCTCTCTCTCTCGTGTGCCTTACATGTTACTTTTTTAAGATATGGACCATTTGTATATGAATAGTCAAATGAAAATATTTCTTATTTATATAAGCTACGTATAGGAGTTAAGACAATGTACGTACTTCATCTTTCAAGTTTTGCTATGTTTCAAGTTTCAGTGATTTTTTCTAAAATATTCTTCTACCGTTCATAGTGTACCAGATATTTAAAGACTACATGTACCATGCCACATTAAAACTTTTGCACTAAGCTCTCACAATGAATAATAATAATAAAAAAACGACAAAAGGTAAAGTGTGCGAAACCAGTCCAAAGTAAAAATATGTAAAACTGCCATTTTGACTACAATTTTGACTACATTTTCATTCTTCAGATTTAAGTCGCTTATGTGCTGTTACAGTTGTTTTTACTGTATTTTATTGTGTATCTGAATTAAATTGTTTTGAAAAAGAATCAGGTAATCAATAAAGATCTGTTTCTATTTCAGTTTTTTTCTGTGTTTAGCATTTACAAATAACTATATAAAGGAATTATGAAGTTTATAATTTTGTGCAGTGGAACAATTTCATATTTTGCTTTGTTGTGGGATGATTCTGTCAGCGAAATGAGATTTATTTCTGTATCTGTATGCAAGGGATTATCTGTAGTAATTTACTACGTACAAAAACACCTTTTAATTAAAATCGACAGGCTGATAAAAAAATTTATGGTGCTGGTGTAAAGTCCATATTCAAGCTACATCAATTTAGACCTTGCTAATAGGCGGGTGGCGTCATTCCAACATCAGCTTGACAGTATTTCGACGTCAGCTCTACGTCATTTACGTGTTTTTTTTTTAGTTTATCGAACGTATGTCGACATGTATATGTCTATGTCATGCGTCTGGTGAGACGGACGTATTTCAATATCGTTTGTGACGCTGAGGCATAATTATTTGCCGTCTCTCCACATTGTAACTGTCGGTACTACATGTACACCTCGAATATAAAAGACACTAGTTGACTTAGCAGTTTAATGTTTTCTGACAAAAACCTGGTTAACATGTGCAGATTAGACTCAAAACTTGCTATATAGCTAATCACACGCAACTAGAGCTCCGTTAGCCACGTCTTATCCTAAAAGTGTATTTTTGACACGATGTGAAATTTGTCAGGTGCACATAGATATCCGAGCCATTATTGATAAAACTCAAGTCGGGGCCTACTGATACCCACGCCTTTTAGAACACCCATTCGTAAATTTAAGATATGGCTTGTGTTTAGTGTTAACCACGTCTGGTTCAAAGAAACTGTCTTATTTTTTAAAGCCCGGATCAAGCATAGTATTATTACTTTAATACCTGGACGTCACGGTATGTTGACAAGGCGCAAAACTGTTTTCATACACCGTTCTCATTTCTGTACACTTGCCTTCCCAACACACACTTAGAGCAAAATGCTGAGCTACTGTTGCCTTTTTTTACTGCCAGTGTTGAGGGCACCGGAGCTCGGTGCTGTTGTTTTTTCGATGACGCTTTGGTCTGTGGAGAAGTGATTTTAATATCACAAGTGTTTGGTCTTTGTATTCAGTGCACACATTATGTCTATATAGTAGGAGTGGATCAAGTCTCACGAGTCCGGTAGATGAGCTTCAAACTCGCAAAGTGCGCCGTGTTTAAGATAATAGTCCTAGTAGATAAAAAAAAACACTGACTGATATTTATCACATTAATTAGATGTCTGAATATGGCAGCAATCTTACTGCAAACTGCGATTTTTCTTTGCGTACAGTTAGTGTTGTGTGGAAATTCTTATAGCCAGATCGCACCCGCAAAGACTAGCACTTTGCTTCCTACAGGGTAAGATGTGTTTTTTTTCTCATATCCAGAGTCACTGTAAACACAAAGAGGCGTTAAAGAGTTTTGGCAATGCAAGATGTTTAATTGGTTTTGTTCAGATTTGCGACGATCGGCCGTTTTATAAATGAAATGTGGATGAAAGAGAAAGAAGGAATGATTGAAAGAATGCAGAAAATGATAATTTTGATAACAAAAAGATGACAAAGGCGCGTAACTGTTTTTATACAGAGTTTTTAATTCCCGTACTTTTGCTTTCCTTTACGTGAAAGAAAATTAAAACTATTAGAAAGAAGGAAAATGAAAAAAAAGAGTAGAAAGAGAACTAAAACTGACCGCAAATTGTTCCGATAGGTGATGTCAATGCCTTTGGTGGTGAATTTCTTGAATATGCTTATATTTTTGTTTAGTTTTTTTTCTCATTGTAACAGTGATGAAATACCCGAAACATAAGCGGGATATCAATTTAAGCACAAACTGTTTGAAAATTCTATGGTTATAAGTTTCTTTGAAAAGAAAACAATGAAAACCATACTGTGTTATTTTCTGTGAGGATTGGTTATAGTGACACAAAATATCTGATTATTCCAGATCGAACGTCTGTACATATAGGCAGCCTGTGGAATCAAAGGACATTAACGGAAAATCTACGTAATGATCTCTCTCTCCCTTCTCCTCTCTCTCTCTCTCTCTCTCTCTCTCTCTCTCTCATGATATTCTCTCAGATGGCAAACAATAGTAAGAAACCTTTCTACAGTTTGTAACACAATTGTCTATTTCTTACATTTATAGATGCCTTTGAATAGCGTGAAATTTTATTAGTAACATTAGTCTCGGACATATCCTTGGCATCAAGACACCATGTACCGATGATTTACTTTGCAGCATTTGATACATTTTTAGATATGCCCATATATGCATTATTACCCCTGTATATTCATATCAATTTATATCTCCGTTATTGTGCAGTGTTAAATACCTGACGGCCTACAGATGTTGTGATGGCTGGACCAAATACAAGAGTCATTCCATAGACTGTATGGTCAGAAGTGAGTTGATAAATTTTTCATTCCACAGTGATGTGAACATAAGTAAGAGTTACCCTCTACCAGGGCCGCAGATGAATTGTGCGCACTTTTCTCTAACGTCACAGTAGAGAAAAGTGCCATGAATTAGCCAGAGATACATCTGTGAATACCTAGTGAAAAATCGATCCTTGGTCCTGATAGAGCGTATGTAGGAGTCACGTTAGAGATGCACACATTGTGTGTAATATTTCCATTTTCTGACTTTTCCATTAATTTTGCTATTTATGCTAGAGTACCCTCTAATTTGGAAAGAAATTAACAGTAAATGAACAATTATAAGCAACAGTTGTGCAAATATCATACAAAATTTGTGCACGTCACTGATGTTATTTTTATCCTAACCTGTTTCTTTAATTCTAAGTCGTGTTGTAATTTACCTCTATTATCTCGTCACAATTTTTTTTCATAACTTTGTTTAAAAATCTTTTCAAACTAAATTTTTTGTTCACAGTAGAAATGTAAATTAATGCAAAAAGTAAATTTCGCTACTTTCAGCTAAATGCTATGCAGATAGCTACAATTTCGTGTGTGACAATGGCAAGTGCCTGGATAACCGGTATATCTGTGACGGTGCTGACCAGTGCGGAGACGGCTCTGATGAACGCATGTGTGGTAAGTCCACTGCGTCCATTCATACACGGGGGTAAAGTTGAAAAACAATGGGAGCAAATTAGCAAAAATGAATAAGAGAGAGAGAGCGAGAGAATGATAAAAATAATATATAATTATAGTAATAATGTAAATGTAAAATCCATAAAATGATCTGTAAACTGAGCAGAATAGTATAATTTGATAAATGAAAAGTATGTAATTATTCCATGGTGTTCTTATGTTTGTGAAGAATAATTTGATAATTTAGGCAGCTGTCCTGCGGGGTACTTCCGCTGTTACAAAGATGACGCGTGTCTACCCCGGCGCCTGTACTGTGATGCCATTGTGGACTGTGGAGATCCTAGAACAGAGATTCCGGAGGACGAAATGAACTGTGGTATGCAATTTGTCGCTTATTTAATACTCCAAGACAGATTATTAAATTCTTAAATTATTTTTGTTAGAAATTTACATCTAACGAGTGGCATAACGGCGACCATTGTCTCTTCACCCATTTCTCTTTTACCTCAATTTGAAGTAGACACACTTTTTTCTTGAATCATGAATCATGTCTGAAATTTTTTTACGTTTATCATTTTATCATACAGCCTTGACAATCAAGTTAATGGGCACCACGTCAACGAGCAGATACGGTCACGTGAACAAGGGGGTCGTGGGACTGTGGCATTATGGGAAGTGGGGATCCCTTTGTGACGATTACATGGGCCTCAATGACGCCCACGTGTTGTGTCGTTCACTTGGCTTCAAACAGGCGATAAGGACGATTAAAGGTAAAGCAGGCAGTTTCCTTTTGTCAAAGTATCTCATGGGTCATATTTCAGGCATTTTAATCTGAAAATATTATATAAGCTTTAAACACAAGGGGCTTTTAATGGCGACGGAAGAAAAAATCAACCTAGATCAAAATCAAAATCAGTCAAAATCAACGGTCATTGTAAAATTGGCATTACTCCACCGTGTACATACAATAAAATATAGTATATGCAGCACCAGTACAATCAATACAAGTGTTTTTTTTGTTATCGTTTTAAAACTTTCTGTTACATGTATATTTTAGACGGATCTCTTGGGACTTTAAGTGCTTCGTATCCGATATGGATGGACAATCTCGCGTGTACGGGGAACGAGCAGGTTCTGGTGCAGTGTGACAAGCCAAGGTGGGGGGACCATAACTGTGGCCATTACGAAGACGTCGCCATTGAGTGCAGTGAAGGTAGGTACATGTATACTGGGGGTAAAACTGTTGTACATATTTCCATACACGTTCTTATATTTTACGCCACTGATTAAACTAGATGCATACTGGATTGACGCTAAAATCAAATCGTGCGTTCAACCGAGCCTCGTTTGCCGTTTTTGTTCAGTGAGCTGTACTATAATAATGCTAGTAATAGTACATGTACCGGTACAACGCGCCAGTTTCACGTAGTTAACATGGTATTTTTAACATTGAAAGTTATAAAAGCACAGTTTATTTGATACACTTTCACTAATAGATGTTTATTTTTTTCAGAACGTTTGCCTCAAATTCAGATCGTGGGGAGGAGAGGGTTAAGCACCGGGCGCTCTAGACGCAGGCCAATGTGGTGGGAGACAGTATGAAGATAGAAACAGAAACAAAGAAATAGAAAATGTGCTAAACTATTCAACAAAGATCCTTTAACACCCATTTGAGAATATTCATTTTTATCCCATCTCACTTCTGTTTAATAATATCCTATTTCATCATGTCTTTTTATTTCTAAATGCAACGTAACCGATTTGGCGAAAAGAAAACTGACATGCTAATTACTATATAAACTATTGATAATAAGTTCGTTTCCAAAACCTTGTGAATTTTATGAAGACACTTTTTAACACATTCAGCAATAAATGTGGTAAGTATAACAACATTTTGCTCAGTGAATTTAAATTACCTATATGTAATTGCTGCCACCTATCGTATGAATTGTAACTACAGGATTTTATTTTCTGAAAGAAAAATGATTCTTTTGAAAATGATTCTGAACAATGTTTTACTTTATACTTTAAAAGATAAATTCACTTTTACCAAAGTAGAAATTAAAGTGCATTTTCACAACGAAGCCTTATTAGCTAACAATTGTAATTTATTCCTTTTGTATATTTTCTCATATAAAAAATTACTGTCTTATAAAAAGCACAATACCAGGTGTCTACGACTATAATTAAACAATTTTTTTATAATCTTACACAGCTCTTGCTGTAAAGTAAACAGACGGATGCTGTATAATTTGATTTTTTTTCTTATTATGAAAATGTACAAGTACAGTGTAGGTCTCTTTGAGAAGGTCTATCCATTTTCGTCACAAAACATTCTTCATTTTGTCCATCTTGATGTTGACCACGACGGTTTCCAATTGCCCATGACGTATAGAATAATTTCTCGGTCCTGCAAAATCAAAATGATGATGATATTAATCAGTTAGAGTGCTTTGGGCCCAATATGTCTGCAGGTTTATCAAATTAGGAAAAAACTTATAAACTAATAATCAAAATATCCTTAGAGTCTCCCTTTCCCACTGCTGCGCTTCACAGTGAGCTTAAGCTTCTGTTGGTCGGTAAACCATTAATTAAATAATTTGGTTGTCGTTGTAATAGCCAAACGGGACTTCTTTATTGCTGTGTTTGTATCTATTTTAATTCATTAGTTGTTTCCTTGTAAAAGCAGTGGCATGACCAACCCCATTTTGATATCACACAGACAACTTATATTTTACTAATAGAGTCATTATGTCACTAATTGAGGATATGAATACAAAAACCACTAAACTTGTCAGCAGCATTCATTTATTTTTTGGGTAATGAAAATCGTCATTTTTTGTGCATAAGACATGTTACAAGGACTGGCTTTCAATAATGACACAAAGGACAAAGACATTTTTTTATCCGTATGTTTGCGTGTCCGAATAATTCAAAAAGACCCCCAAGCAGCCATTAATTGTAACATGACATAATCAAACCAGTTTATTATTATTATAGGCCAGGGATTACATTAGAACACGCTTAGTTTTGTCTCATATGAATATGTTTTAGAGCAATATGGACAAAACAGGCTTGCAGTGAAGTTTTTGTGTGTAACCATTCACTGCCTACTAAAATAAGTCCAGTCTCGCATGGGCTTGTATGAATAGTATAGATTTATGTTATTCAAATATGATCGAAAACACTGGCAATAATCTAAATGTAAAAGATAAAACGTTTCACACTGTCGGTAATACAAATAGAGGTAAAAGCGTTCCATTTGATAAAAACAATCTAAGACCCCATTCTCAGAGACTAGATCGATCCAACCTAGATTGACCTAACTCCCTGAGGGTTCATGCTAAATAGCTGTCAGCCGAGCGGGCACGAAAGTTAATTACCCCCTTACAGCTTTCTGTAGGCGGGACGGACATTTAAGCCGGCTTATCTGACAGTAATCTAGTGAGAATCCCCACGGGGATAGATCGATCTAAAATCTATGGGAATGCGCCCTAAGCTGCACGACAATTTTTGACCGGTTTGACCCTTAGTGAGGCGGGGGCTTCACCATTGTGGGCCCATTCCCGATGAAACTATCATTCTAAAATGAATAAATCACTGAATATGTTCTATACAGTATGGAGACAAACCTTGATATGATGAGACAGTTCCCGAGTTGGTCCGTCAATACCGATGACGCCTCGAAGGAGCTCTGTAGCCTCTACCAAAGCCGGCACTGAAGCCGAATTCCTCCCTGAAACCACCAGCGACGTCACTGTGGAATCCAAACCCTCCTCCAGCGCCGGCGCCGAAGCTATAGCGTCCAAGGGAATCCCGTCCCCCTCCGCCCCCGACACCTCCTCCCCCGCCACCGCCGCCGCTGATTCCGTTCCCAAAGTCGCTGCCGAAGCCCGCTCCCACACCTGCGCCTCTACCTATTCCATCGCCCGTGCTGCTACCGCCGCCGCCTCCTCCGCCGCCACCCCCTCCTAGTGGTCCCCCAGAGCCGCCTCCGTAGCCGATGCCGTAACTGACGTCGTTTCCGCCGCCGCCGCCGCCGCCACCACCGCCGCCACCGTACTCTCCAACGACGTCGCCGCGTCCGACGTATTCGTCGTTACCTCTTCGGCCGTCATAGACCTGTGCTAACGACCCGGCCAGTAGTAGCACAGCGACACACACGCGGCTCAACATTCTTAGTCGCCTTGACTTAGACGCAGTGAAATTGTAGAAGTTCTGAGCTGAGAATGCAGTCTCAATCAATTTGAAAGGAATATCAGTCCTCAAAGCTTCCAAAATATTGAAAGCACTCTCCAAGCGATTTGCGCAAGCGGCTATTTACACAAATCCCTTGGTTTTCTCGAGGCGTAATTCAGTTTCACTTTTTTCCAACCTTTAAAGTTTTTACGGACTTATAAAGCGATGTTAATAAATGTCTATTTCATTCTGTCGATGTATAACTCGACCCCATATTTATATCCAACCAAACTTATTTGCGTGACAAGATGTTCTTTCAGAGTCGCCTTGGTACAGGGAAGTCTGTACCCCGCTTACCGTGCGGTATTTATGTGTGTTATTTCCGTATCGTGCAGCAGAACATTAAGTGTTCGAAAGCGCCATGCTGATCTGTAGCTAAAATAAATCTTGATTTTATAAATCTTGATCTGCCATAAGAACGTTCATTTATTTGAATGAGGTAAGAGTTACATGTTGCTGGTTTTAGTCTCATTAGTAAGCTGTCTATCCCTCTGTCTATGTGTTTACCTGTCCATCTGTCCAGTCAATATGGCATTACAGAATATCGATTTAATTAGCATACTGGACCGTGAATATTTCTACTTCCTTGATTTGCGGTCGGTTAATATGTAATAAAATGAAAAACAGTAGGCTCGTATAAGTTCTTTAAACATGCGTAGTGGGTGTATTGTATGTTGTCATTGACATACGCGCGCGAGCTGTTTTTTACTTTTTTGTCAAAGCCGAATTTCAGTTTATTGACACGAAAATTCACAATTTCTGCACTCAGAGTGTCAGAGGTTACTGAAAGCTAGGTATTGCTGCTACAATCACCACATGCTAGTGGACAAAGTTCGAGTCAAATAACTCAGGGTGAAAATGTTTTTAAAAACAATATAAAAGGAAAGCTATTGTCATTTTCTGATCAAAACATGACACTTTTGTGATACATGGTCTAGACTGTCTAGACCATGTATTACAAAAGTTTAAAAAAAAGACAGATCTCGCTCAAAAATGATGACTCTTGGAGACACTTATAGTCTGTAATTAAATTCGAAGAAAACTAATGATACAAAAATGTAAGATAAGGAAAACAAAAAGGACAGAAACATTAACTGTATATTTATGGTTGATGATTCAGTAGTTGTCCTGCTCAAAGACATAACTAAGAACACAGTCAAGTGCGTACATGCGGTGATCAGTCCCTTGGAAAAGGTCATGTCATTTGTACAGCATATACTCTTAAAGAAGTGGGAAAAAAAGCAGATGCCTCTTGATATCGCCACGCTGTAGTTAACATTATACTGTTGCGGGGCTGCTCTATTTTAACTTGGGCGGTTATTTCTGTATTTTCCATGTGTGTTTTGCTGTCCTTTTTATGCATAGCTGTACAGTTGCCCATGATACATATAGACCTGAATGAGTTTATTAAGCATAAGGCGAGAGTCACGTTTCCAATATCTAAAGAAGATAGTATGTATTCTGTCCTGTTTTAAACTGACAGTACAAATTTTGATCTCTGACTTGCGTATATAAACCTAAAGCTAGCGACGTAGACACACTTACGCCTTCGCAGCATATGAAGCCAATGATGGAGCGAACATTCGTTTTGCATTTTGCGTTTTGGTTGTGCGCTTTGGTTTTCCTGAATGCCAATTCCAATGGACAGATTCAGCAGTCAGCAATGACTTTGCATTCTTTGGGGTAAGCTTTATTAATTGACAGTTCGCGCGCTTGTTGTCCACATGGTGAATAAAACATGCGATTTAATAAAAAAAAAATATTGTTTTAATTAAATGAATGCAGATGTAACACTAGGCAAGAGGCATTTTGGTAGGTTACCGAAAGTTAAAAGTATTCTATACGGTATTTACCTGCCAAAATGAATTTTCATCTGAAAAAGAGCCATAATCTACTACAGTACGTGTTCCCTCCAATCTGTTGGTCATGTCCCTGCACTTGGATGCAATGTTTCTTTCTATATTTAATTTTATAGTTTAGTTTTTTTTAACTGCTGGCGAGTCATTTAGAACACGATGTCTTCCTATACATAAGCAAGTGTCGACACCAGGTACTTTTATTTGATATGTTTGATATCTTGAAGAGCTGAACTAGAAAAGATATATACTGTAGACAAAGAAAGTATGAATTTTAGGGATTTTCAAACGCACACAGTAGACCTATGCCTTTATTAACTTCAAAAGCATAAACTAAAGTATAGGAACGATGAAAATAAAAAATAAGATGTTTTTCAGGTCCAATGTATGTACTTACAAATACCGAGTGGAGACCAAGGACAACAGAGGAAGATATTCGTAAGATCTCTCTCTCTCTCTTTCTCTCTCAGATACACATGTAGGATAGATATTTATATTTGAAATACTAAATCATGTATTTATGAAGTATAAATACATACTTTTCACATAATTCAAATTTGGCTTGGCAGGATGTGCATGCGTATAAACGTTACCACTTTCGCCGTAAATATGTCGTTTCTCTCAATTTTCATTTCATTACGCTTCATCATATGTAAAATAAAACTTAATATATATTAGACCTATGAGGTCTATCAGTTCACTGTTGCAGCTGAGTGTATAATAATCCATAAATACCGGTACGTTTTTATCATCAAAAACAACTGCCGTGCCCCCCCCCCCCCCCACACACACACAGATATATTGCAAAAACATTCCACAAGCCACAGTTTTGAGTCATTCTATCCCCCTGAACCATGGACCCACAGAGGTCCGTCAGCTACATCGCATTTTAGGTCCGTTTTAGGTCCGTATACGGCTCCAATCAATAATAATTTTCCCATGTCCTGGTCTTTCAAAATGTGTCCCACGAAGGTAAGCTTTTTTCTCTGTGATAGGGTCAAGCAGTCTTTTTCGCATTCGAACCGTCTCAGCAATTCATCTTTCGTAGTCCTTGTAACCCAGCTGATTCTAAGAACGCGCCGATAGGGCCAAAATTCAAAACTTTCTAATCTTTTCCTGTCTAATTTTTTCACCACGCAACATTATGCGTCATATGAAGATATCCATAAAACTTAACGAGTTGAGTAGTCTTTTCTTTGTCCTAAGAGAAATATTTTTGTCCTTCCAGACCTTTGTTAGGGCGATTGTGACAGATACTTTATACCATATTGAAACTAAAGGATCGGAGAGGCGATATTGCCTCCGGGTATTGAAGTAAGGGCATTCGTATGGAAAACAAAAAGGGGACACCACCTCCAGTGTTGTGCTTGAAGAGCTCTACAAAATGCAGTAAACATGAGTTCTCAATATTTTTATTGAAAATTACCATTTAAAACAAAATCGTGAGGAAAAGTAAAAGTTAACATCCAAATTAGTGAAATGCTGTTCATGGCGAAAAGTAGGCCAAAGGTCAATTTTAATATCACAGTTAGATTGCCAATGTATGACTTCCTATATCAAGTTCAATAGTAATTATAGGTGTATCTTTGCTAATTTTGGAGTTACAGTAATGCGCCATGAATTTCTGTTTTTGATGAAATTCATGAAATTGGAGGTGTGCAGAAGTTCCAAATGTTCTAATTTCATGATATCTGGCATTTTTGACAGGAAGTTGTCTGTCACTCACTTACCCTTATGTTATTTTTTTTCGACGTTCGACATTATGGCACATTACTGTATTTCACATTTTATTTTCACCACCACTTTGTACTTTTTGATATAGCGCAACTCGTAAACCGTATGGAAAACAAAAAACGGACACCACCCCTAGTGGTGCCCTTGACAAGCTCTATAAATTGAAAAAAAAAAAAAAAAAACAAGAGGTCTGTAGCATTTACGGTTCAAGAATTAGAAAGAATTTTCAGTTTTAGCTTCTAATGGCCTCTTCTCCCGCGAAAATGCACTGATTAACCCCAAACTCACGAAGGTGAATGATGATGCTATGGGTAACCCCTGCCAATAACAGTGTAGGTTAGGTCTGTGTAGTTTCTGAAAATCGGCACAAATAAAAAGAAATGCGAAAGATCCCCTTTTAAGAAAATTTGTACCCGTTTAACCTTGAATTAAATGTCAAAGGTCTAATCCAAGGGCCTATTTAAAATCTCCACATATGACTGTCGGTCAGCCATCTAAGACATTTTTCCCATAATTCATCCGGTTTGGGAGATATTTAGCATTTAATTTTGCAAAATTTGGACAAGGGTCCATCGCGACGAGCGCCACACCTAGACCTGTGCACCGACAAAGCCCAAAATTTACGTGGAACGAGCTGAGATTATACGTAACCTAAACCCAAGAGATGGGTACACAGGCTCTTGAATTCTAGGAGGAGAAGCGGTAACGGTAGCATGGCGGCGGAGCCGGCGGAAACGGTGTTTATGGCAGACGAGACGGGTCGAGACTAATACCATGTGTACCGTCAGCGCCTACGCTGGTGGTGCAATTACACGGACTCTTTTGACGGCATTTTCTCTTCAGTGCATGGTCAGAGGTTTGCATTTTCCTTTGATTTATAATTATTTGATGTATAATAATTGTATTTTTCAGAGTGAATTACACAACACGATACCGGTGTTGTGATGGTTGGACAAAGCACAATGCATTTTCTCTTCAGTGCATGGTCAGAGGTATGTGTTTTTTCTTTAATGTATCTTAATATTTAGTGCCAGTAGAACACCTAACATGGAATATGATAACAAAAGATATATGCTTAATATTTTGGAACTCGTGGATACAATATTTATTTCAAAGTTCTCTGATTATTATCACAAAAACGATACAGTAACTGGGTGACTGCTTTTTTTCTAAAATGCCTGCTTTTTTGAACACGTCGTTTATATATATATATATATATATATATATATATATATATATATATATATATATATTAGGGTGTGCTTGTTCAAGGTCACGTGCCTAACAGCGTGTGCGTCTACTGCGTACTGCAATTATCTCCTGTAGACAGCACGACAAGCCTTCAACATGGGTAACAATTCTGTTATGTGGGATATTCTCCCATTCATCCTAAAGACCGTGGCGGAATTGGTTAAGATTATTTGGGAATTGGTTCTCATCTGCAATGCAAATTCCAATTAAAGCGTACGTGGTAAGGGGGTGGGACAACCTTTTTGACCAATGTTGTATATATATATATATATATATATAATTGGTCACCGTGAGGTATCCAAATGAATAAAAAAAATCCCCAAATATACATGTACTGTACCCCAGTAACTTGAAGGTAGAACATTGAGTTATAATGAGCCGATTGAAAGTTACAATTTGTCTTAGTTTAAAATCATTAAAATTGTAGATTCAGTATCCTTTTGGAATATTCCATTATTTTTAGATATAGTGTCATGTCACAGGCCAGATCCCAATTGGGCCTTTGCATTGTTGACAGCATAATAAGAATCTTCTTGGTCAAGTATGTGTGACATGTGATATTAAATTGTGGATCTAGGTTCATTACACAAAAATTACAGGTGTGGCAAATGAAATTTAGATTAAAACATGTTGATGATGCTTTTTAAAGACTATTGCATAATTACTTAAAGAAAAAAACATTTATATTGATTAAAACATGTAGTAAAGGAATGTTTTATTAAAGCTACAGCTTTTAGGAAAAGGCTGCCCATTAATCGTCCAAACCCAATATACATGTAGAGGTGCATTTCACATGCTGAAGTGTCGAAAAATAAAATTGAATGAATTCAAAGTTATATTCATTAAAAAAAAGCATATGTGTATAGAAAAAAATCCACGACAGTCTCAATTTTAATTTTTACCATCTTTACATTATGTGAAGAGCCCTAAATGGTAAGGTATGTTCCGGTGTAACATGAAAATCTGACTCCCCCAGTCAAAATTTCATAATGAAAATCTGACTCCCCCCATGAAATTTTGACTCCCCCTCACAAAACATTATAAATCTTATTTTATTTGAATAAATAAGTTTTATCTTGTTGTATGCATAATGGAGGATACATTGGCACTTTCTGAAAATTTTCATGAGAAAATAAGAAAATGAAAAATGCGTATTTTTCCACCCAATGACTCCTATGAGAAGGCTTTGGGAGTCCAAATCCTACAGGTAGTAAAATGAATACTTGTTTCAAAAATTATAAAGTTTCACCAAAATTTTCACCACCAAACTTTCAAATACTAACAAAATATGTGCCACAATGCAAACTATGTGGAAAACAATCGAATGGTGACTAAATATAAAAGGCCTTATCTTCATGGGAGTCAAAATCCCATGGGTATGAATATGAAGCTTTTTTATGATTTTTTTCATTTTTTGCACCCAATATTTTACCACCAAACTTTCAAATATTTCCAATATATTCTTCATAAAGCATACTTGAGGGAAATATGTTGAAATGATCACCAAATATCAAATCCTTTTTTCGTAGGGGAGTCATTGGGTGGTAAAATACACATTTTTAATTTTATTTGCTCTTTAAAATTTGAACCTGCAAACTAACAAAAGTACCAATGTATCCTCCATTATGCATACTACAATATAATAGTCATATACTCAAATTAAATAAGATTTATAAAGTTTTGTGGGGGGGGGGGGGGGAGTCACATTTTCATTATGCAAATTTGACTGGGGAGTCATATTTTCATAATGAAAATCTGACTGGGGAGTCACCTTTTGGGGGAGTCAGATTTACATACATACCTGTACTTACATATATGTAGTTTGCAATCTGTGCACTTAATATTTATAAGGGCATGCATGTGACCTTATTTGCACCTCTATGTTGGGTTTTGGGTGTAATATTTTGTACAGCTTTTTAGAACACCTCTGCATTTTTTAAGATATCTTATCAATGTTCTCCACTGTCTTAGGTTAAAATGCAAGTTGTGCACTAGTTGAAAAAATACGGAGTTCAATATTTTTCATTTGAGTAAGATCCATCTTTCAAGAGTAAACTCTTGGGAAAATGGACATGTTTTCCTAAAATTTATACAAATGAAATATTGAAACCTTTCCTTGCCACACCTTTAATAAAATTAACATTCCTTTACTCCGATTTAATCTATCCAAATACGTTTCTTTAAATGTTTATGCAATAATCTTGTTTTACAAACCACATAAAATGAATAAAACTGAATTTCATTTGCCAGACCTTAATTTAATATGATATACTTTGATCTATAACATCCACAATTTTAATTGTACATGACGTAAAACAAACTGGCAACTCACCTGTCAACTAACTCATTGGCTCTTTATGGTTTTAACAATTCAAAGACCCAATTGGAATCTGGCCAATACTCCATTTAGTTAAATGACTAGATTGGGATCTGGCCTGTGACATATATATGAACACCCTTTTAACAAAAAGATATATTTTCAAAAAATAATTAAGTAAATAAAATAAATATTGTTACGGATAAATATAGTTAAGTCCGTTTCGTAACTTTATTTGATATTAAAAAGCCGATTAAGGTCCAAGCCTATTAAAGAGGGGGTGTTTGATGTGTAGGTAGTAAGAACTGCAAAGTGCCACGTTACAAATATATTTTGGTATCCCCCCACAAAAATATAAATGAATAAATAAATAAAAATAAAAACGCTGTCTGTCATGGTATATTCAAATATTCATTTTTTGCCGTTGAATATTACAGCTAAGTGCAGTGGGTATTATTTCGCTTGTGACAATGGCAAGTGTGTGCATAAATCAAACATCTGCGATGGATATGATAACTGTGGAGACGGATCTGACGAACGGATGTGTGGTAAGATAGTAGTTCTGTTAATGGATATGAATGGAATAAATAATGAATATTATACGTAAAGATGAAAAAATGAAATATCAGCATTTATTTGTTTCACTTGTCCTTATGAATATTCAAATTGAGGACACGCTAAAATTCAGGGCAGATATACCCCTGTACTCAGTATCTTATATCGTACGTGCATACAATTTAGGTGATTGTCCCAGTGGTTACTTTCGTTGCCCTAAAGACGACATGTGTCTTCCTCGTCGTCTATATTGTGACCAAATCCCTGACTGCGGGGGATACAGAAGTGAAATGCCCGAAGATGAGATGAACTGTGGTATTTATGATATTTCTCTTCTACTTTAGACTAAAATGCAGTACAGTTAGAGTCTAATGTCTACTGTTTATATCGTGTACATGTATGCCTAAAGTGCCCAGACTTTATAACCTGTATTCAAAACTGTCCTCAATAAGTTTTAGCATGAACTCTTAGACTCTCTCCCTCTCCTCTCTCTCTCTCTGTTTTTATTATTATTTTTGATGTAGCTATGGACTCTTAATTGTTACAAGATTTACGTATTAGGTCAAAGCACTCAATGTTTTGTTTAAGGCCCGGTCACACCTACAGAACGCACGAGGCACGCATGCATTGCGCATGAAAATAAGCCAAATACCCTGTTGCGCGTCCAACTTTTGACAGAATTTGCCAGAAAAGTGCGAGTTGAAAAGCGTTTTGTTGGCGTGTTTTGCGTATAAAGGGCGCATGAAGAACGAATATAGAACGCACGTGTAAAAAAATCCAACGGATGCACAACAGGTTTTTTGGCGAAGGGAGGGAATGACCCGCGCATTCAGCACGCATTTAAAGCTTAAGGCTCTCTTACAACCCGTCGTGCGTGCTTAGAGATCGTGCGTCCTCGGAGTTCTTGTCAGGCGTAGCGTTGTCGCAGGATGAAAATTAAATCGCAGCTGATGTAAATAGTAAGTACTTCATTGGTCTGTACGCCTTTTTGGAAGTAGGAAGAGGTAAAGAGAACGTACGATCTGTACTTGTGTCGCACACAGTGAGTGAGATAAGCGTACGTGTATTGCAAGTGAAGCGTGCGTTTTCAGAAATCGTACATACGAAGTAAGAGAAACGTAAGAGAAACGTAATGAGCACGGAAGTGTTAAGCACGTCACTCGTGAGTCAAATTGGTGGAACGCACGTAAATTCAAAATAATATAAAAGGGAGCACCGAGTCTCTTCATCATTCACTGTTTTAGCTTCCAAAAATCGCACTTCCAAGAAGGATGCGCCATCGACTTTGAACTGAGAGCAGACTGTTCGTAGCAGCTTTGATATAGGCGCACGATGCACCTAAGCAAGTACTTGTGACGCACTTTTATCGTGCTGGTCACATGCGTCGTCTTAGTGTGACGCACTTCTACTGTACTCGCTACGCACTTTGGAAGTAAGATAAACGCACGGAGGAAGTGCGCTCACCCCCCTTTTTGTTAACACGTACATTGAAAGCAAGTTGAACGTACGAGTCTCTTGCGTGATAAGTATACGTCTTTGTGGTAAAGTACCCCGGGATTTCTGCATGCTTTTCCTGTGTTACACGTACGCCTAGCGCACTTACTCAGCACTTTTGTCTTGCGTGCTACGAGCGTGCTTCTGGCGTTCTAATTGTCGCAGACAGGTCGTAGCGAAAAACTGGCCGGCCAGTTTTCGGGCTGCGTGCTTTGCGTCGCGTTTGCGTCCACCAAAAAAAGTACGTTCCACGTGCGTGTATCTTACTACTTGGTCAATATTTTGCACGCAAACCGCTCGTAGGAGCACGCACTACCGGTTGTAAGAGTAGCTTTAGGTCCCAACCGAACGTACGGGCTGCTACGTGTGGTCTACGGCCAAATAAATGGGGAAAACGTGGGAGTTCGTGCGTGAGGAGCACGTCCATCGTGTGACTTTTGGAGGACGCAAACAGCACGTAGATACTTTTCACCAATTACTTGATTCCTTCCCTGCGATCTAGCTACATCCTAGCCGTACGCACTAAAAAAAAAAAAAAAAACGTGCGTCAGCACACGAACAATACGTGGTGCCTCGATATGAAACTAGACAACTTTTGTGTAAATAATCTCCAAATACTAAAAAAAAAAAAAAATCAATTAAGCTAATAAATAGGCCGGGAACAAGAACTTATTAAATCGTATATTTTACAGGGGCGGATTCAGAGATATTTTCTGACAGCCTTCCAAATTATCTTTGTTGATCCATCCTCCATTTTTGACCCTCTTCCGACAGAAAATATTAGATACCCGTCAATGTAAACTTTAAAATCTGACAGTCTTCCGGAAGACCCAGAAGATGGCCTAAATCCGCCCCTGTTTTATATTAATTATTATTAAAGATCATAATAATAAACGAGTCGCATTTCCATGTACTCCATGCTATGAGCTCTATTTAAAAATAGCAATTTTTACGAGATTACAAATTGTATCGTTTTGTTTGGTTCCATTGCCTCGCTTTCAAAAATTAGAACAGGCGCTCCAAAACCGGGAGACGAAGTTAAAAATTTTATATTGGCCGAGTTTGCCCTCGCACAAGAAATGTCCTCGCAGCATTATCTGTAATTAACCTTCCTACGATTTTGAATGTATTTTGCAATATCATTTTCAACCTGCCCGATGAAGAATTTAATTAATCAAGAGTGGGGGAGGGGTGGAAAATCCCCTTGGGGCCACATATAACACTATAAATGCGAAGGGAATCCCCCTTACAATGAAGGCAAAATAAATGTTAATCCAAGGAAAGTCCGATGGATTTGCTTTTAAATAGATACAATCAACAGAACATTTCCAATATAATATCTCAAAACAACACCAGAAAGCAAATTAAATCAAATCAACCAGACAGTAAACACCGGCAGGTTTTTTCAATTTATTATTTAATATTTATCAAACAGAGTACTTTTTGCGCATGCGCAGTAGTTTGAGACCTGTGCTCCGGCGTCCAAAACGTAGTTGGGACCTAGGCTTAAGCGAGCAGATAGCGTTTCTCAGTCAGCAGTAATCACGTGCGAGTTCTCTATATACAACTAACAGTTACAGATTTCATATGTTAAGGAAAACATTTATTATTCTACTGACGCACGTTAGTCACATTAATTTGATTTTGCAGGAACTATTGTTCGACTGTCTGCACCTACAAATACAAGTCGCTTCGGTCACGTATACTCAGGTGTGGTAAGCCTGTGGCACAACGACGTATGGGGGTCACTTTGTGATTACTACATGAACATGGACGTTGCCAGAGTGTTATGTCGTCAACTTGGGTTTAAGAACGCTACGCAGTTCTTCACAAACGGGAAACTTGGGAAAATGTCTACATCATATCCAGTGTGGCTAAGGCTTTTGGATTGTGAAGGAAACGAGCAATCTATCGTTCAGTGTCCCACCTCTTGGAAATGGGGAGCTGCTTTTTGCAACCACGATAAAGATGTGGGGATTGAATGCAGTGACGGTAAGGTCACATCTTTCTACACATACACATCACCTGATCATTCCTTAAATTATCTAGCTGATTCAACTTTTTAAATTGGGTACATGTAAATCAGCTGTAAAACCCCATTAACTGAATCACATGCCTTAATTTGCTTGTGTAAATATCAAATTAATTTGATATCTTAGAGAAAACGATAAGGTTAAACCTATGTTACGCTTGTAAAAATTTAAACGTTTATTTCTCTTTCCAGAGCCTCTTCCACAGATCCATCTTATCGGCAAGAGAGGAGTAGAGGCTATCATCCCATGAAGAGAAAACTAAATGCCGCACCAAGAATGATTTCCTACATATGCATCTATGAATTCTTTGCTGACCATGAGACATTAGTTTGACAAGACTTATTAAATAATTTTCGGAAAATTGTATTTCGCTATTACTGTTTTAAATCATTTCGTTATTGTTTTGAGGGTTAAAATCTAATAGAAGAATATTCAAAGAATTTATAATATCTTTTCTCTCCCGCCATTATAAAGAAATAGCACAAGGGACTTGTCGTTATCTGATAATTACATCCTTCCATTTTCTTTTCAGATAACCCGTGTAAATAACCAATTGCAAATAATAATTTTATTTTAGTAATGGAAGTATGCGCCACCCACTTATCCACCCACTATCAACTAATGCTTTACGCAGGTTGATAATGCAAGAACTGTATAAAAAACGCATGAGTGAAACCTGATCTTTAAAACGACTATTCGTATGGTGGGCTAGACACGGAACTAGAAACCTCCATAATCGACAAGTGCTACAAAATTAACGAAGGCACGAGAGAATACAATTTTCGTATTTTTGTGAGAAAACCTCTAAAAGTGGTTTTTTGTTTAAAGTATCTATTATATGAGGAGATCAAATATATGAAAGTACAAATTTTTTAAAGACGTCAAAAATACTGCAAATTAAAAGACACAACCAGCCTGACCGCTTTCGTTTCCATGGGGCTTAGTTTGCTAATTTTTTCCAAATGCTTGCCGAAATAACAATATCCCGTTTAGCGATGGTAATTTACCAGGCAGCATAGCAAACTGCTAAAATCTATCTGAACTATTTTACAAATAGTATTATGGTTGCTTAGAAAGAAAGATTTGATAAAAGTCACATTTTTGTAATAAAAAGTTTAAAAAAGTACTTGAATGTACGAGTCGGGTAAAGTAACGTGTACTAAGACGCCATAACCTCACATAACTCATAGAAATTGTACAGAGAAAATTTATTCAGTCTTGATATAAAATTTAAGTGAAAAGTACATGCACAAATACGAACCGAGTGGATAACATAATAACACTATCTAAGAAAAACACAAAAGGCTCTTGCTCACCAAAGTTAAGCAAAATGGCGTCGTCAAATGTTTTTAATTTTCGCTTGATCATAATGGCGTATATTGATATTTACATCCACCTAAATCATTTAACATTTTCATCGGCTGCTGTATTGTCACGTAACTATGTATAATAAACACATTGTGAATCGTCATTTGGTCATTTTATGGCTACTAAAATTCCTGAGCGGTTAAGAGATTCATTTTAGGTGTTGGACTCAACTTTCCAGAAGTTAACTTTGGCCATTGTCCAAATCCAATTCTGAAATGAAATGAAAACTTTTTATTGATCTTTTATGATCTTTCTGTTGATCTTTCCACGTAGTGTCAGTGTAAAAACAATTGTTCTTCAGCATTATATGCCAATATGCTATTCAAAAATATTGCACGCAAATATGGTGAGAGAAAGCAGAATAATTCCTTTTAACATGTAACTTGCTAATGAAAAAGAACATCCCTGTATATATTTATTCCAGAAAATATTGAAAAGTGCATGAAAATGAAAACACTGTAAGGTTTTTGCATTGTAATTATATAATAAAGCAAAAAATTTAATTAAGAAATTTAAGCTATAAGACGAATAAAATGCAAATATTTAAATGAACGGAAGGCAGCTTACCTAATTGTTACTACATCTTTAGCATCAGCGTATTAAACTACCTCAGTAGCGGCGTCCATATCTGGCATTGTACCCTCTGCCGGAGCCGTAGCCAAATCCGGCGCCAAATCCGGAGCCTCCGTTACTGCCGCCGCCACCACCGCCTCCGCCACCGCCGCCACCACCACCGCTGGAACCACCATATCCACTTCCAAATCCGGCCCCGAAGCCGTATCCGTTTCCGGCGCCACCACCACCGCCGCCACCACCGCCACCGCCTCCGCCGCCGCTGGAACCACCATATCCACTTCCGAATCCGGCCCCAAAGCCGTAACCATTTCCGGCGCCACCACCGCCGCCGCCGCCACCGCCGCCTCCTCCTCCGCCGCCGCCATTGTTGCCAAAGCCGCTTCCAAAGCCGGCGCCGAAACCAAATCCTCCATTACTACCTCCTCCTCCTCCGCCTCCACCTCCTCCTCCGCCGCCGCTACCTAGCAGCAGGTTGTTCCTTCTTCTGCCGCCAAGACGGTTAAAGAAACCTCTCGGACGTGTATAGCCCTGAGCGATGGTCCCGGTAACCACCAGGCCGAGAATCAGAAGTTGTTTCCACATTGTTTTGGTGATCGTAGCAGAAGAGTTCCAACAGAAACTCAAATTGGAACACACGGTATTGCAAGCGCTGAGGACGGTGTTGCCTCGTGGACAAAGATTCAAATGGAGCCAAGAGCGTTCTCGACAGGTGTCGACGAGGGGCGGTCATTTTATAGACAGCTGAGGGGGGAGATTGCGTGCCGACGGGGTATAGCGGTTCACCGTGGTCATTGTCAGTTATTGACCAGAAACACGAAAATCATCAGCCGGTGATTTATTGTCA
>NW_019775896.1:140033-168042 GCF_001039355.2 Lingula anatina | reverse complement strand
CCCCCCCCCCCCCCCCCCAACTTACATAGAATGACTCCATGGAGAAACCCCGGGATTGGGGCTAGCTATCCTCACAGTGCACCTCTTCTCATTCATCTCGGCTACACGGCTCAAGTTTAACAGTGGCTTCTGATATGGCTTCAGATGCACTGTGGGTACACCTAGCCCCGGGTATGTTGTCTCCGGCACCGGCGAACATACAGACTCGAATAATGTAGATCTCCCTGAATAGGGTGCGGTCACACTGGGTCTGTCAACACTAGCAGGACTGAAGTGGAATTGAATTTAAGTAATATTATAAGAATCAGGTGAAATAGGTTTTTCAAATGGCTTATGTGTAAAGGTGGAAAATTGACCAAAAGGTCAAAAGACATGCATCATAGGTAATGGTTAGCCCTTTTCAGAAACATCTGACTTTTTGACCACATAATTTCTCTCAAGTTATTCATCTTCACAACTGCAGAAAACAGTGTTATCTGTTCACTTATGAAAACAAAAGAAAAAAAAAAAGCAGAATACCTGACAGAGAAACAAACACTGTAAATGTTACAGAAAATGTCAACATTTTTTAATAGCTGAATGATATTTTCTTGAAGGCCATGTGAAATTATGACATAAGAGACCAAAGACTTATATAATTCATCCAGTATCTGTCTTGCCATTAAAAAAATAATAATAAAACAAAACAAAATAAAATAAAATAGATAGACAGAGAGTTAGATCACTGGATAGATAGATTAATAGATAGGAACTTCTTATCTATTGCCTGACCTTGCCACATGAGGGTGAACCCGTGTCACTCGAGGAAGTGGGTTTCCCGCCTCTGGTCCCAGTCTCCTTCTGACAAAACTTCCGCTACTCGGAACTGCATTCAGAAAACTCAAGGATAAAAAACTTGAATTCGGGGTATTGGTCCTACTCCTAATTGGAGACTGCAGACCCATGGACCCATTGTTCAGGGATAAATCTGAATTGTAAAAGTGGCTGTTTTCTTTGTAGGAAGAGTTCATTTTTGAGTTTGATTTTGGTGAAGAGTGTTTGAGTTTGTGAAATCCTTCTGTCTGAGACCTCGGTTGCATTTTGTTGATGCTGAATCCATTCATCATTTCTGCTGGCTTCAGTATAACCTGATAGAAAAAATTGCCAATGAGTGATTATTCAAAAGATTATTTTAATAGAAAGCCTAGCTGACAGAGACAGACAACAGGGCAATTTTTCAAATTTTCTCTGGATAAACTTCCATGGTCTACATAACATGAATGCCCCAATAATGCTGTGACATGAACATTCCACTTATTCTGAGGGTAAAATACTCAATTGATTCAACTAATTTTGCCGTGTAATTTGGATGAAACCGTACTGTAACATTTGACACTGACAAGGTCTGCTTCATTTCCACAGCAATATGAAAGACATACAGTACTTACTTCGAGCAGACAACCGCGGTGGACTTTCCAGATCTTCACTGCAACAGCTCCGATTAGGCATACTATACACAAAACAACAGTGTAATGTAGTCCTAAAACATATCCCCCAAGAAATAAAGACGTGGATATAAATAAAAGGCGAATATTTTGCGAGTTTTCCCACATGATTTTCAAATACCCTCGCACATCTTTTGAGCAAGATGGCGGGCAGGAAGTTTTCAGCATTAAATGAAAATACGTCGTGTGATTTGTCTTTGTCGATAATGAAGAGACAAATATTGTGCAAATTATACGGCCATTACGTTGGTTTTTAACATGAAATGTTGGCATATGGTTTCTACAAAACATCGGCTAGTATTCTACATTACTAATCATATATGTTACACAAAATCAAATCTTTTAATAACGACGAAATGAAAATAAAAGATCTTACTGAATCACGCACACCGTGCAGAAAATAAGGGCCGCTGTCGGAACTCGATTATGATTGGTCAAAATAAATCAAATAGGCCATTCGAAAATAGGCGGCCATTTCGGAAGGTTTAAACAGGGATTTACTCCTGTGAAAGGTAAATACTAAGGTACTGCCCATGTTATATGCCATATTCAGAATTGAAAAATATTCCTAAATATATGTCATCGGACACAATCATCATCTTTAATCGGAAATCATTGTGAAGTGACTTATTACAGTTTGCTAATTTTAGTGTTTGTTCCTTCCTAGGGAGGTTTGGTAGTGGCAATAGATTGGTTACGACTGTTTCACTCTCTCTCTAGGCTAGACTTGACTCCAATATTCCTAGGTTAAGCACTACTTAACAGTTATTCACTTTTTAATTTTCCATAAAGTCCTCGGAGAATGGCAGGCGCGTCTCACCAAATAAGAGCGGGGGAGGGGGGGGGGGTCTTAACTCATTTTACAGCAAGTTCACTGAATTCAAGGGTTGCTTTCCCTTTAAACAAACAAATTGATTACTAAAGGTACAGTTTCTGAAATTTTTCAGTCAGAGTCATAGGTATCTTGCCCATGGCAGTTGCTCACATACTAAAAAAAGGCACTAGACTACTAAAAACATTTTAATTTTATATAACACTAGCCGACATTTAGACCCCCATTGCCAAAATGGCAAGGAGAATAGATTTTTTTTTTACGTTTGGAATACTCATTGCTGCCTACATATATAATTAAATAATAATCAGTTGTCTGAATATGGTTTTTATTTTTTCAGAAGCTGCCTTCATCCAAGATGAGTTTTGATTTCACCTTGCCACTGTGTAAAGATGACTTGTTGAACAGAACAGGTGCCAGCCAGTATGTGGTAGATGAAGTCTACAGTATCAGGCAGCTGCCGGGCAAGCTGCAGGGTAATCTTAATTATCTGATTAAAAAAAAAAATTTTACAGAAATAAACAATTACAAACATTACAGTAGTATCTCTCTCTCACTCACACATGCGTTCACACACATTGTCACGTGCCCAAACATGAATACATGCATACACATGTGCATGCGGGCGCACATGCACAATTCTTACCACTAAACATTTCTTCAATCAGCATTACAAAGAGGCCATGAAAAGCCATTTTATGGTATATTAATGTTTGGCAAATGTGTTTTGTAATTTGATGTTCCAGTCACTCAAGTCTTGATGGATGTGTTCTCTTTCAGAATGTAGAAGTGCTTTCAGAGCCAAGGGACCAAGAGCCATGTTAGAGGCCTTTGATTCACTTTTCAGTGTTCTTACGTAAGTTGCTGTAATATATTTGTTTTCATGTGGACAACATTTTAATACGTGATATATATATAAAATATGAAATATAAAATGAATCAAAAATATTGAGAAGCACAGACTTGTTGTGCTAGTAATAAGAAAATCTGCTATTGTGTTAGATGTTTTATAGGCTGCTGTTTAAATTGGAAATTTGATTTTGGACTGGCACTTGTAATATTGTGTGATTTTGGACTGGCACTTGTAATATTGTGAGAAAAAATAAATTTTGACACAAATTTATTATCTTACATGATGCTATGCCTGAGACATTTTAAAAAAGCTTTCCTTATTAGTGTTAAGATTTTAAATTTTTTATTGACAGACATCAGCATAACATTGAGTTTGGACTGAGGGAAGAAACGTGGGAACTTTTACTGAAAGGTTTGGGATTTGTTTATTTTTTTAATGTGTCATTTTGTCTCCATCCAATGCTTATAAGAATGACACTTTTTTTCTGTTGAAGTTGAGCTCTTGTCTAACTATTTATGGCAAAATGGTTACTAGTTATAGTTCATGGATTTATGTTTCATAATCTTCTTAGAACATCAGTAGAATAAAATGAAAATGAAAACAACAAAAAAAAAAAAAAAAGGATGGAAGAAATCTTCAGATATAAGTGGTTAACATTTGAAAATGATACAATAATCAGTTGCAAAATTTTGTCAGTCATTTTCCATTCACTCAAAAAATGCCATTTTTATTGCAATTCCAAGATGAATAGAAAACCTACTTGTAACTTCTATTATTATTTTTTGCCTCATCTTCTCCAGTGATGACAGCACACTGCAGTCAACTTCCATCTGTCCTGGATGGAGAACTGGACAGTACTGACCGCTTGGACCACTTGAACATCCTGAAGATGACCACGTACCTGCTGTGCCAGTTTGTGGAGAGTTTTGAGGCTGAGGCAACCAAACCCAGCGTGAACGCTGCGACAAAGGTGTGCGTGCGTGTGTGTGTGTGTGTGTGTGTGTGTGTGTGTGTGAGAGAGAGAGAGAGAGAGAGAGAGAGAGAGAGAGAGAAAGAGAAGTTGGAGAAAGTGCTTACTAGTATATTAATATATTTACGTTTTGGCTCACACTTACATTTTAATTTGAGTTTGTTGTGTATGTGCATGCATGTGCCAGTGTGCATGCATGTGTTGGGGGCACATAATTATGCACAAATGTGTATGTGAGCCAACTTCAATTCACCCAAATCAAAATTTTGTTCTAAAACTTATGAATTAGCAAAATAAAAAAGTTTCAAACATCTTTCATTTTTTTTTTAAACAAATTTTATTATTATATAAGCATTTATGGATCGATATACTTGGTCTAGCTAATAGAGATGTCTTCTGAATATATGAAACATAAGGTCACAACTGTGCATCATCCGATACTTGAATGAAATAATTATGCAAATGTATGCTAACTCCTCCCACTAGGGGCGTGGCAAGGCAAAGAAGAAGGAAGTACTGACAGGTTGGGACTGGGAGGCGGAGCGTGAGAAGAGTGTGCAGACGCTGCTCCAGGTGCTGCAGCTCAACCTGAACAGATTGTGGGACCCGCCTGTGGCAGAGGAAGAGTTTGTGAAGTAAGATACTCATCAAATCTGATTATGCTAATGGCTAATGAGGCTCTTCATTTCACAGGGATTGGGGGTTTATTCATAGGGTAACTAGTGCTCTGCATTAGGATCCCTGGGCCCTGGACTTTTACTGTCTTGTTCCCTGTGATTTCTCAAGATGACTCTACTTCCCTTCCAGCCTGGTCACCTGCTGCTGCTACAAGCTGCTGGAGAACCCCAGTGTCACCAAGAACAGAGTCACCAAAGACGCCATCTTCCACCTCCTGGGGACCATGGTCAAGAAATATAATCATGGTCTTGGTGAGTAGATTGTGTGTAACAATGGATTAGGATTTTGAACTTGTTGTTGTTGGGAGTACACTTAGGCCCCTCTGACCCTCTGATCAATGTATTTGGCCATTATCGAGAGAATTAACCAAATTCCTCCCCCCCCCTCTCTTTCTCTCTCTCGCTCGTTTGCTCCTGTTGTTTGCAAAAAAAAAAAAAAAAAAAGAGAGAGAGAGAGAGAGACAGAACACATAAAAAAACAGTATCTTGTAGCCAAAATATTTTTACAATTTTGAAAAGGCAAGGTGATGAAGATTTAAGCTACATTGTTGTTTGTGCAATCGCATTTCAATGGCTCCTGTATTGTAGTAATATGTCTGTGGTTCTGTTTCAGGGGCCAGCTTGAAGATCATTCAGCTGTTACAGCACTTCGAGCACCTGTCCAGCCCCCTAGCCCAGGGCCTGGAGCTCTTTGTGACGGAGCTGGGGTTAAAGGGGGTGGTGGGTGAGATCATGAGGTAAGGGTGGGTGTGTATTGGGGTATCTGACATTATTGGGGTTGAAGGGAGATGGTAGGTGAAATTAACAGGTAAAAGTTGTGTGCTCATGCATAAGCTTAGACTCACACATGCATCGCCATAATTTCACAATGTTTGAGACATTTACCCACATTAATTTTCTGAAATTGGATCATTAATATCTTTTGATTAAAAGTTTTGATGATGGTAAGTGATGTGTTGATGGTTGCTTTGATATGTTTATTTTAGTTCAAATAACTTTGATATTGATTTTGTTTCATTCAATTTTTTTCACTTGTCCCCAGGGAGCTTGGCAAGATGGACCCCCGGGACCTGGCTCGGGACAACTCCGGGACGCGGGCTTATGCAGCTTTCATGGTGGAGCTAGCAGAGAGGATCCCAGAAGTTATGCTGCCCAATATCAGTGTGCTTATACCACTGTTGGATGGGGAGGTGAGTTTTCTGCAGCATCTCAACTTTTTTGTAGTTCTCACATGGGGAAGTAATTTCTAATTGCAAGGATATCACAAGGTTGTTTTTCTCAAATGTGTTTTCAGCTGCCTGGTATGTTTTGTAATCAATTTATTTTCCTTTTAGGCCTTTTTGACTAAAACAAGTCAAATCAACCCTATTTTGTTTTGCCAGTTTAAGTTGGTTTTAGCATTTGACTAAATTGGCGAGTGTTAGGGCTTCCCCAGAAATTCTGTTATGTTCTGTCTTTGTACCAAAATCTCGCATGTTATCTTCCAGTCCTACTCCATGCGTAACGGGGTGCTGGGAGTACTTGGGGAGATCCTAGTGAAGGTACTCAGCAAAGAAGACCTGGATGCCAACTTGAAAAACACTAGGGACCAGTTTCTGGATAAGTTGGAAGTGAGTTTGAATTTGGTTTGATATAATAAATTTTTTTGTTTTATTTTTATTCTTAGGGGGTGGAGGGGGGGGGTTATAAATAGCAGCAGTGCAAATTTGATGGTTGCCCAAAAAAACTACTTTTTGGCAGCTTAATTTTGATTTCGAAAATAGTGCCAAATTTTAAGACAAAGACAATAAGCTTAAGCACTGTTCTGAAGTTAATTATGTCTTAATGTGCTTAGTTGTATGTAATTTGCAAATGATTGAATATGTCAGGTTTTGAAAGTGCAATTTTCTTGTTTTATAATTATAGAATTGTAAAAAATTGAAATTGTCTTAACAGGACCATATCCATGACGTCCATGCATTCGTCCGTAGCAAAGTCCTTCAGGTTTGGCTGACTGTCGTGAACGAGAAGGCCCTCCCTCTGCCTCGGCAGCACCACCTGGTGGACCTTGTGATAGGGAGGCTTCAGGATCGGTCCAGCCAAGTTCGTAAATATGCTGTACAGCTGATCACTGCTTTACTGAGGAGTAACCCCTTTGCTGCTAAGGTTAGTATATTGGGGGTAAAGCCTGGGCCCTGATTGTCAATTTACAAAAAAAAAAATTATAATGAAGTAAATAAAGAAATGAATAAATAAATAAATAGATAAAATAGAATAAAATATTGGTTTCTTTTGACTCCGTGACAATTAGTGGTAGTCCATTTAAATGAATGTATTGTACCTTTGTATCAGAAAAATGTAAACAATTACAAAGGCTGCTTTATTTTAGGTTTTTTNCTTTTTTTTTTTGGAAAATATAAGTCAGCTGCAAAATAACTAATCTATCCTCTCCATCTGCATAATTCTACAATCAAAAGTTATGATGAGGAAAAGAACATACTGAGATATGTGAAACTTTTCACATAGAAATTCTGTAGATATTGTGGAACTTCCACCATACCACCAGCAGCAGTAGGCTTAAAAAAAAAACAAATGGAAATCTTTTGTAAAGCTTGCTATTTTACCCTGATATGAATAAATATAGGAACACAATAATTTTTCTATCCTATATGCAGTCCCAGATCACAATTCGTCTTTTGATTGAGCGTTATCTCCACTTCCATACTTTGCCCTCCGCGCTCTGACAAAGTCTGGGTGGTTTTTGATATATGCCGCTGCCTCCTGAATCTTCCGCATAAACTCCTCAACATCGAAAGAATAGTTTGTGAATTTGGCATGAGCACCAAGCTGGGGATGGTGACCCTGTGGTATTCAATGTTCATTATCAGTAATGGGCCCCATTCAGAATAGGGAACTAACTAGTCCGAGGGTCAAATATGGCCCACCCCCTTGAATACTTCCCCATGAGATATCTATTCAGTGTTTATTAGCAGATTTGATGGCAAGCTTTGTAGTTGGTCGCTATATTTGACCCTCGGACTAGTTAGTCCCCTTTTCTGAATTGACCCATAGCGACTTTACAGTACTAATATTCAATATATTTATTATCAAAATTCTAACTCTTTATACAGTCTTCGAAATTTTTAAATTCAAATCTGAAACTGAAACTCATAATTTTTAACAACAAATGTTACTGTTTTGCATTTACCTCGTCCTCCTGAACAAGTTTGTCCTGTTTCTCCCATGTCATGTACTTAATGCCACGTAGCCTGGCCAGATCATAGTAGCATCCACTGTCCTCACAATTGTAGCTAGTTGAAACAAAATACAGAACCAAGGTCATTTTTTAATATGTGTGAAACGGACAGTCCTCTCTGTGCTGTTAAGTGGTTCTTGTTGACAGCACTATTTTAACTCTGTCAGTAAAGTATTGTGAGACTGACAAAAACCAAGACCTATCCTTTCAGCTTTCTTTTCTTTTTTCAATATTCCTCTGTTGTTTTTTGATCTCAATGCTCAAGTCAAGTTTAAGCATAAAAACTGCTTTTATTATATTCTAAAAGGCATTTTTGTACATCTAAAAAAATCTGGCAGTACATGCCATACAGGTGCTATCAATTGATCTTGACCAATTACTAATGCAATACAATAATGCTGAAAATGAGTAGAGCTAATGACTTTAAAAGGCATAGTCATTTCAGTTGTTTCCCAAAGGAGTCTTGATACTTATCCAAAGGCATACATCTTTCTGATACCTCATCTGTTCCACAAAACTTACATTTCAAATATCACGCCCCAGTCTGGCTGGAACAGCATGTGCGTGAGCCCCGCACCATGCATTCCAATAAATATGTCACTGTTATGGGTAACCTGGAATTAGATTTTTTAAACCTGAATATATACTCATTCCAAGTAATCTTAGCTCTTGATCAAAATGCTGATTGTGTCATATGAAAATCTGGGCATTTTATTTATAATTAAAATGATAGTTTAGACTCTTTTTAAATATCTCAATGTTTCATTCCTGCTAATTGAAATATGTGTTGCAAGTGCATATGAGAGAGAGAGAGAGAGAGAGAGAGAGAGAGAGAGAGAGAGAGAGAGAGAGAGGTAATAAATTTTCGTACCTGAAGCTGATCTAGAAATGGGGTTTCTTTGTACTTGAAATCCACTTTCTTCACTTCAAATTCACCCACAGTTTTTAAAGCTTTAATAAGCTAAAACACAAAAAGGGAACTATATGAAATCACAGCAAGCATTAGGAGGCACCATAACTTTAAAATTAATATAATTTCATGCAATGTGTACACATTCATTTAATAAAATTATTGTGGGAGACTTTTTTTAATATATGGCAACATACCTCATCTTCATTAAGTATCTTTCTATATTTGGTACTCCTTGATAGCAATGTTATCCTTATCTTGTTTTCCTGAAATTACATATTCAGTAAAATCTAATTCAATAAGATGATTGATTTTTTGGCATTAACATCCATCAGGTACAGATGCACCAGACACCCAACTGCTTAGACACTTTTATTCCCCCCGCCCCCCCACCCCCACCCCCACCCACATAGACATGCATAAAGCATGGTACATATTTTCAATTTTTATACTATTTTTTGGTTATTTGCTATTGTATTGTATTGTATTGTATTGTATTGTATTGTATTGTATTGTATTGTATTGTATTGTATTGTATTGTATTGTATTGTATGTGAATAAGCTGATGTATATATTAAGCCAACTTACCACTGGTCCATGTTGGACTATTTTGAGCCTGTGAAGCACATGTTGGGAAAAAGCCCTAAACATGCTGCTTCTTTCACAACCAGGAATCTGCAAATATTAGTATTAAATAACTTATTAAACCAGTCTGCAATGCGAAGTCAGTCAATTTGAAGCTAAGCCAGTTCAATTTAAAAAATTTATTCAGTGTACTGTCGGCATTCCTGCTATGGGTCAATAAGTTCTTAGATTCATGGTGTCTTAATGTGGTAGGCTAAAACGTTTTTTGTCACATGTAAATTCAATATTTACTTCATCTTTCAGAATCAGAGAAAACAAAAAGATGTGACATAAGAGTTTTGGGTACAGAATTTCAAAACTGATTCTTCAATGATTAGCAGTTATAGTACTTACAATTGGGGTATTATAAAACAACCCGTATCTCATTCGTGGAAGGAGAGAAAATATGGCATCCTTGATACAAAGCTAGAAATGAACAATTAAATGAATAAAAGTAAATCAAAATTATTCTTCTTTAAATAAATTAATTGTCTTTCAAAAATACATTGGTGTATATTAGTCTCTAAAGATACAGGATGAAATACCTTATATATTTCTTTCTTAGGGAAGTAAATATGCAACTTAATCTTTGTTCAGGGGACAATAGAATGGTTTATGTGTACTGTATATTACAATTGAACATTATACGATAATATAATTAAAAGGATATTATACTTAATTTATTCAAGAAAATCCTTACTCATAAAGTATTTCATAAAATAAATGTAATTAGGCTTTGTGAAGGATACGGAGAATATCTCAATGACACAATTAACAAATTAAATAATATGTATAAATAACCCTCTCTAACAAGTTATAAGAATTGTATATTTTCAAAAATATATACATACAATAATGATAAATAAAATTAAAATAAGTGTTTCACAATTTGCTGAAAGGGAGTTAGCAGTTGGCATGAAAACTCAACGTGCATGATCATTCCAGGCATAAAACTGTATTGTCTACAATCCACATGCATTCCAGATTTACCACCTTTCGCCTAAAATTGTTAACAAACCACCCAGGTTTCAATAACAAGCTATCAATGTGAGGTTGTGGTCAGTCAAGCTTTATATTTTCTATCCCTCACCCAGGAGAAATGAAATATCAATTGAACATAAAAATGGAGGTACTACTAACTGTGCTTCTGCAACTATAATAAATAAAAATCAAATATTAGTAAAAAAAAAATCAGTCTGAGGGAACGGTGTAGGGGTCATACCCTTTTCCCATTAAAATCATTGCCCAGTTGTAAAACTGGAGCAAACTGCGTGCGTTGCTGGTCCGTGAAAACTGGCCACACCTCCATCAGCAAATCTGCATACCTATAGTAGCTCTGGAAGAAGCATTCATAATATGTGTGTTTGGATTCAATTTGTCATGAAATAAATGGCCAAAAACACATCTGTGCCCCACAGATCAGCCGTTCAACATTGCTTTGGGTGATTTCAAGGTGTTCATATGTTTGAGGATAAGGGGAAAGCTTCAGAGCAATAGCCAAGCACAAGGTGTCTTAGCTGAGCATTAAAAATTATAAATTATGGATTCTGATATATCTGCACAGCCACCAATATAAATGCCAGATAGTTGTAATCTTTGGACAGCTATTCTGTGGGACCACATAAGATGATGTGCTAATGGGCAGGAGACATCATTACTACCTACCTTTTTACCATTGTACTGATTCAATGGAATAAAAGGCTGATTTTTGTTTGAGGTGAAAGCTTGCCATGTTTCTACAAACAAATCACCATACCCCATATAACTCTGAAATGAAGTGACTGTACTGAAGGAAACTGAAATTTATGCAGTGATATTCTAATTTCTTTCACCAAAATTGTGCTCACACAGAATTTAAAACTTCAAGTTTTTTAAAATATTCTGTTTGTCATAAGTCTTAAAGTAATTGCCAGTTTTATACTTATGGGAAAAAATAAATCAATTATGTCTTGTTACATTTGCTGATTTTTTATTCTTTAAAAAATTAAGAAATTATGGACAGAAGGTCTGTCACAATTATCCATTTCATTTTCAGCAATTTGGACAAATGCAATTTGCAAAAAAATTGAAATATTTCTAAAAAGATTGTCTTTAAGTTAACTATCTATTTGATAGATCTATCATAGGTGATATCAAAAAGCACTTTAAATTTACAAAATATAAATGGTGTGGAATTACAAAAGGAAATGTGGTTACTTGACATTATTATAAATATCAGTAATTTTCATGAACTATTAATTTCAAAAACCTGGTTTATTCCTAATACAATAATTAATAAAACAGTTTTTTATATTTACTCACAAAACTACCTTCTGACTCAAACTAAACTTATTTGGCAGAATTATCTAATCAAATAGTACAAGGAGACATCAGATTGTTTTTTGTAAATACCATTAATTCCAAGTTGGAATTTCCTACTGTACAAATTAAATGAGAAATTACCGTACAGGCAGAGCCATACTTACTGTATCCCACATAATAATGTTAACATCAGTGTCAAAACTGTTGTTCATGTGCTGCGACATGTAAAGGTTGAAAAAATCACAGAAGTGGTGGTACATATTTACACCTGAGCAAAACAAACAACATATATATTCACAAAAAGCCATCAACTAAGCACAAACGCATCATCCACAAATAGGCATGATCATCAAATGGTGTGAAGAGCGACCTAGGTCACATTCACAACTAGTTGATTCGCAGGCAAACCGATCCACGGATCAAATAAGGCCAACCCACTTGAAAGCTTGTTGCAAAATCCCCTACTACACACTGAACAGATTCCCTGCAGAGATCACACAGCAAGCTTTAAAGTGGGTCGGCCATATTTGATTTGCAGATCAACTTTGGTTACGAATGATATACGTGGTTTGTATCTTGTTCACTTTTCAAATAAAGCAATTATTAAAAGCTTTCTGTATTGAACCATCTGACTGAACTGCACATTTATCCCGAGTTGTAGCAGTCCAAAACTTTGGTGTAAAAGTTAAGACCAACTCTCCATCTAATTTTCTTTTGTAAAACAGGATATAAGAAATCATGTACATGACCTACCCGCATCTAACTTCATGAAATACGTAGGTTTCTTTAAAACCACGTCACATTTTTTATCCTTGATGGGTCTGAAATTCAGTTGTGAATACTCTTCCAACTCTGCATACCTGAAAAGATCAGATGCTTATAAATATCTAAATTCCAACATTTTTCAAAACTGATTTTAATTATTTACATTTATTCTTTTTTTTTTCTATTGAGATGTTTGTTAGCCTAGACATAAAGTAACTACTCATTATATTCACATTTTGTCTGAAGGCTTTAAATAAACTGCAAATGTCTTACTGTTTTTTATTTCATTTTTTTTTATTTCCATCATTATCATTGTCTTTATTTCAAATTATGGCCTGTCCTTTAACAAATACTGCATGGAGAAATATGGGAATTGCTAGAAAAACTGTATTTTTAATTACCAAGATTGTAGTGGACTTTTGTGCTCAGACTGTTCCCTCAAAAGCTTTTTATTCAGTTTGCAGTGTCCCCCAATTTCACCCTGCTTAAACACAGATTCGCGAAACCTGGAAAAAGCCAAACAAACAAATTCTATGAGTTATCCACACTTTTTAAGTATATACTTATTATTTAATTGCTGAAAAAAATATTAATTCTTATGCTCTATTTTTTAAACCATAATAATTGAAAGTCATTTTCAGCACTTAATGGCAATTTTACATATTATTCATAAAATTAGTGTTCTTAAATGTTGTTGTTTAATTTTCTAGAATTGTAAATGTCTGCTACCTGTCAGTGTGCGCCTTGCTATTAAGATTTCTCAGGTCAATATAGATGTCAGTGGCCCTGCAGTACCTGGTGAAACTAGAACACCGTAGCGAAGAATCTCCCTGAAAAGGTAGAAAAAATCTTACCATTACAGTATTGAGTATTCTTAACATTTCAGTGATTACACTCCTTGGATTTTCGAGGTAAAGGCATAATAACAATATTACGTCCCCCACCGCCCCCCGAAAAAAAAAAAGCATATTCCTATGCCCATGTATCATTTGAATGCTCCCACTTATTATTAAAAAAGCTGAATTCTCTTTGGTATCAATAAACAGAGTTTAATATTATTAATTTCAGGCTTGATTGTAAAATATCAAAATATCAAGTGATAAAAAAATAAGTCTTTGCAAGTGAATTGAAAAGAGTGTGTGTGTGTGTGTGTGTGTGTGTGTGTGTGTGTGTGTGTGTAAAAACAAAAATTGACAAAATGTGAAGAAAAATGCTTTTGTACATACCTTCTTTTGTGGTTCGCACAATGTTTTCATTTCATCTAGTCTTTCCTTAACATAACCAAAATCTGCCTGCTTCCAGAAATTACTCAGTTGGTCTTCTTTTCGACGTATCCTTAAAATACATATATGTTTAAAATCAATTATGTTTCTTGAAACTATTAAATGAAACAAGCACAGAAAATATGTCAGTCAAATACTACTTTCCACAGGCAGCTACTATACACCAAGTATTTATTCAAGTTTTTGCAACATTACTAAATCTAATTTTATATTCATTACTTTCCTTTCCCAAGCACTGTACAAGTAACATCTTGATGAAAATGTGAAAAACTGGACAGTCTAAACTTACGTTTTTTGGATCAAATAACTAATCACTTGCCAATCCAACATTTAACTTTTTCTTTGTTTTCTGCTGAGGTCAATTCTCTTTATTAGTTAAGAAAAATACAGTAACTATATATGGCAACAGTTCTCTTTATTGCCAGTAAAATGGGCACTTGACCATCTCATTATTTTTTGTTGGAGTAAATCTTTTTAACCAAAAATACTGGCATCACGATTCACGCTCCTAGCCATCATATTTTCATTAACAGACTACTGGGCAGTAAAATGACCATTGGACTGACCATCCAGGTGCCTCTCCTGGACACTCCGGGTTGGACATCCTCTCTGTCTCTGGACACGACTTCTCATATCCCCAACATTTCTTCACCCCCAGTAGATCCTGGAATGACAAGCCATGTTACAGAAACAGATTGAATTAGTGAATGCATAATGAGAAACTAAATGGCTCACTGGATGGATTAAGAATTAGAATTACGAACAGAAAGTAAGAAAAAAAGAAAGAAAGAATCATTCAAGCAATTAATCATTCAAGCAAAGGGTTCAATGTGTAAATAAATGAATGAGTAACAAAATGAACCAATAAGGGAGAAAATGAATAAATAAATGAATGAATGAATGAGTTATGAACAAAACACTAACCAATGTATACAAAAGGAATCCTAATTCAAACTCTAAGTATAGACACTTTTTACACTAACATACTGGCTACATGCATCTATTTTTTATTCAACTCACGAAGAAATATTTTTGCATATTACCTACATTTACCTACAGCAAATCTACCAGCATGACTGAATATGTGCGAAAAACATTAATTTGAATACTCATATTGAATAATTAGCATACATTTTTATAAAATCTGAGTTTACTGTTAGTTGTCCAAGTTCCTTAGGCCGCACTTACAACAAAGGACTGACTAGTCCATAGATCTATCAAATATAGTCAATAGATAATTTACTATGGTGGAATATCCTGAATATCCTGTACAGCATTTTAAATGTTTTATTTATAATCACCATTTTAAGGTTAATCTGATGAAAAATAATTAAAAATAATACAGTAAATATTTAATCAAAATAACTACAGATAGCCCGAGAGTGATGTAGATATCTCATTCTTTGTATATTGTATTGCATGTCCAATATAAATTCTTGGCCTGAACTTCAGGATGAAATTACTTGAAGTTTAACCAAATGGCTGAATAATTTTATCCCAATCAGAATTAAATTCATGATAAATTTGTGAGAAAGCAAAATGTTTAATATTTTCATATACACATTTCCGATTTTCCCTGCAATTCGTTTTAATTAACTTTAAGTATGCTAGAAAAATGAGATCAACAAACTTATTAAAAATAAAACAAGCTATAAATATAATACCTTGTAAGGGCAACCTTCATCCTTGCTGCACTGTTCACCGAGTTTTGGATTGTTTCTAAAATAATACGGAATGTGTTCCTCTGGCAGATTTAGCCGACTCCAAGTGTCTTTTGTTGTCTGGGAAACTGTTGTCCGGGAAACTATTGTCATGACAACAAAGACAAAGAGGAACAGCTGCACTCCCATGTCTGAAAATAATTTTTAGAATGACCTTCAAATTGAAACAAAATTAACTGCTGTCATGACAAATATGACAACAAAGAACAGCTGCATTCCTATATCGGAAAATAGTTTTAGAAATGATCTTAGAATAAACAAAAAAGTACACTGACTGAAATAATGTATTCCAGGTTAATAAGTATAAGAAAGGACTTCAGTACTCGCGATGTCTGCACCTAATTCTATAGTATGCCTTAGTCAGTCTGAAAAAGAGCTTATGTAATCGCCCTGTCTGAACCTTACTCTATAATTCATCTAAGACAGGCTAAGGAGGGCCTTATGTATGCTCATCAAACATACTTAATGCTACAGGGGCAGACAGAAGTCATACTCTAGATCTTCTAGAAGGCGGTCTGAATTTTTCAAGTTTACATTGATGGGCATCTACCATAATTTTTTTCTGTCAGAAGACAGTCAAAAATGGAGGATGGATCAACAAAGTTCATTTGAAAGGCTGTCAGAAAATATCTTGGGACCCACCAGGCACCCCTGTACTACATGTACTGTAATAAATCTGAGTTAGTGAACCTCTAACAACCACAAATGAAAGTTATAAATAACAAATAAGAAAAAAAAATTCCTACTTAAAAGAGTAAACAATCCTACATCATATACTAGTATGGAAAACATTCACCACAGTACATAATATTCAAGGCCTGTTAATGTTATAGCAAAAATTTTGCCTCTTTTTTTTTTTTTATAAAATGGCAAGGGCTAGATTTTAATTCGAGTGAAAAGTTGATTTATATATTTATAATTAATAATTCAGATTTCATTTAGGAATCTTTAAATATGAAAACCACACAGAGGGCTTAAAACTCTATTTCATCATGTTAACATATGCAGATCAGGCTCACGCCCCTTGGTAAAAGGGTGGACAGAGTTAGTGAAAGGCAGACAGAGCTTTTGTTATGCTCTACTGTAATGCAAAATATAAAACAAAAAAACAAAATTGGAATAGTACATACAAAAGTTTGCTTCACAGCAGGGAGGAGCCAAATGATAAATGCTTTGCCTCCTTCACATTTCCTTGTGGATAAACTGTATAGAGTCTAATCAATTATACAAAATTAGTATTTTAACAGGCAAAAGATCGTGGTTAGTTTATTTAATAAATATTTTAAGTACCATCACTAGTATTCACATCTTCATCATTTTTATCATTTTTAGTTCTTAACTACTTGTCTTTACTTTTTAAAACTTTCCAATTTCTGGCAAACCTTGAGTGTGAATGTCTCCCAGCTTAATGTGACTTGCCTACAGCCTTGGCTTTTATAGTTATAACTTGCATGTGACTTTGGTACCTCAATCAGAGCAGGAGATTTATAGCTGGCTTGGGTAATAACCATATACATTATGAAACCATTTTCACTTAATTTCTATAAATCACTGCAGCTCTGTAGATTAAATAAACATTTAACTCCCTTTTTTTATGAGATAGATTTTTAAATTACTTGTATGTTGCATGTGCCAACAGCTGGGAAACCACTTTATTTTAGTGTGCTAATTCATGCCAACAACATTAAATTTCACGGTCCTGCTCTGTGTCTTACCAAGCCAAAATCTACCCACGAAGCACCTACCATATAGCCTGACTTCATCAAATACATTTGCCTATGCACTTTAAACACTTTGGTGGATTGTTGAATTTCTGAACAATATTAATATACAAATGGGAAGTGTCAACATTGACAAGGACCAAAGCATAATTAACAGTAACTCAATGGTCCTTTCCAAGCTAGTGCTTCAATTGGAGAATTAACAGTAAAATACACCCTCTAATACCGCTCTGATCTCAATTTAAAAAATATACGTAGGCCGTTAACATATTGTTGGTTCCACTTTCAATTGGCATTGGGCTCTGTGAAAGTGGTAAGGTGAAATGTAACCCAGGGTTTTCATATAACTTCTCACCACTTACATCAATTTCAACACAGTTATTTTAAACTTTTAACTATGTGTAAAGGGTAGCAAAAATGCGGCATAACTACGCCAACAAATACTGTGCGTGCATCTTACCTTGGAGCCGTTTTCCTTTTGGCTACCCTGACAACATCTACGATCAGTCAGATAAGAGAATCTGTAAAGCACGCTGTCATATCCCTGTTGACCTCTGACCTTTACTTCCGCCTAGCCAAGACAAGCAGGTGCCCTCTCTTCCTGGGATTTGATGCAGCATTTTCTTAAAGCTTCTCTTTTGTCCAGAATGCATTCACTCATATGACAACAAGATGTTTGACTGATCTCTTTGCGTTTATTAATTTTCCCACATATTCAGTGCATAGAAATTATAACAACGGACGGTTGTCTTTGCCAAGTTTTGCATGAAAATGATTCAACATAACGTTATAATTCTATTTAAATTCAATTAACCAAGGAAAAAAAGAAAAGAAACAATTTCTGTCGGTCCCAGCAACAAATAATACATTTTCCCTCTTTTGGTTATTCAAAACACTCGATTTGGAATCTGGTTAAAAAATCATCCAGGGGGAAAAAGTTTTCCAGAAACTCTGCCTTTGATACTGAACGTAACGTGCTCATTGGAACTCCATCTAGAATCATACGATTTAAACGTCTCATATTATATATCCGAATTTAACTAAGGATATTTCCATGAAGCAAAAAAATATTAGATACGCAGCCCGGGAGNATAATTGTAAATGTCTGCTACCTGTCAGTGTGCGCCTTGCTATTGAGATTTCTCAGGTCAATATAGATGTCAGTGGCCCTGCAGTACCTGGTGAAACTAGAACACCGTAGCGAAGAATCTCCCTGAAAAGTAAGAAAAAATCTTACCATTACAGTATTGAGTATTCTTAACATTTCAGTGATTACACTCCTTGGATTTTCGAGGTAAAGGCATAATAACAATATTGCGTCCCCCACCGCCCCCCACCCCCCGAAAAAAAAAAAAAGCATATTCCTATGCCCATGTATCATTTGAATGCTCCCACTTATTATTAAAAAGCTGAATTCTCTTTGGTATCAATAAACAGAGTTTAATATTATTAATTTCAGGCTTGATTGTAAAATATCAAAATATCAAGTGATAAAAAAATAAGTCTTTGCAAGTGAATTGAAGAGTGTGTGTGTGTGTGTGTGTGTGTGTGTGTGTGTGTGTGTGTGTGTGTGTAAAAACAAAAATTGACAAAATGTGAAGAAAAATGCTCTTGTACATACCTTCTTTTGTGGTTCGCACAATGTTTTCATTTCATCTAGTCTTTCCTTAACATAACCAAAATCTGCCTGCTTCCAGAAATTACTCAGTTGGTCTTCTTTTCGACGTATCCTTAAAATACATATATGTTTAAAATCAATTATGTTTCTTGAAACTATTAAATGAAACAAGCACAGAAAATATGTCAGTCAAATACTACTTTCCACAGGCGGCTACTGTACACCAAGTATTTATTCAAGTTTTTGCAACATTACTAAATCTAATTTTATATTCATTACTTTCCTTTCCCAAGCACTGTACAAGTAACATCTTGATGAAAATGTGAAAAACTGGACAGTCTAAACTTAAGTTTTTTGGATCAAATAACTAATCACTTGCCAATCCAACATTTAACTTTTTCTTTGTTTTCTGCTGAGGTCAATTCTCTTTATTAGTTAAGAAAAATACAGTAACTATATATGGCAACAGTTCTCTTTATTGCCAGTAAAATGGGCACTTGACCGTCTCATTATTTTTTGTTGGAGTAAATCTTTTTAACCAAAAAAACTGGCATCACGATTCACGCTCCTAGCCACCATATTTTCATTAACAGACTACTGGGGCCGGTTTCACAAAGCAGTAGTTAGTTAGCGATCGGTAGTTAGCCTCTTGCTAGTTATAGTGCCGTTTCACGAAGCAGTCGCTAGTTCTCTCGCTCTTTATTGTGACGTTGTTACCATGGATATTTAGCGACTGGTCAGACCAGTCGCTAACTCTAGAGTTTCATGGTACGCATGCGTAATGAGTGAAATAGAAAGGTTGCTTAGTTACCGTTGTCTGTCGTTTGTCTTTGTATCCAATATGGCGACGACCTTTTTTTGCTATCCGTACCGCCAGACGGCAACGTAGACTACGACGTTTTCATGAAAGGCAGAATCTATTAGAATATACACGCGATGATGCAATTTACGAGAGGTTGCGCCTAGCTGTGACAAAAAGAGCGGCAAAAAGGTGGTGGAGATCCTTTACGACGACCTCAAAGCAGACGTTCTTATGCATTTCCAGCCGCCGGAAATTGGAGAGTTAGTGCTTTCGCGACACTTTTACGCAAGAGTTCCACTTCCGGTAGACTGTTTCGAGACTACGGTGAGTAACGAGAGAACTAACGACCGAACTTTACGACTGAACTTAGCGATGAGTTAACTACTGCTTCGTGAAACACCCCTCGAAAATCGCTAAGTTTGCTCGTTAGCGAGGTAGTTCAGTAGTTAGTTGTTCTAACTAACTACTGCTTTGTGAAACCGGCCCCAGGGCAGTAAAATGACCATTGGACTGACCATCCAGGTGCCTCTCCTGGACACTCCGGGTTGGACATCCTCTCTGTCTCTTGACACAACTTCTCATATCCCCAACATTTCTTCACCCCCAGTAGATCCTGGAATGACAAGCCATGTTACAGAAACAGATTGAATTAGTGAATGCATAATGAGAAACTAAATGGCTCACTGGATGGATTAAGAATTAGAATTACGAACAGAAAGTATGAAAAAAAGAAAGAAAGAATCATTCAAGCAATTAATCATTCAAGCAAAGGGTTCAATGTGTAAATAAATGAATGAATAACAAAATGAACCAATAAGGGAGAAAATGAATAAATAAATGAATGAATGAATGAGTTATGAACAAAACACTAACCAATGTATACAAAAGGAATCCTAATTCAAACTCTAAGTATAGACACTAACATACTGGCTACATGCATCTATTTTTTATTCAACTCACGAAGAAATATTTTTGCATATTACCTACATTTACCTACAGCAAATCTACCAGCATGACTGAATATGTGCGAAAAACATTAATTTGAATACTCATATTGAATAATTAGTATACATTTGTATAAAATCTGAGTTTACTGTTAGTTGTCCAAGTTCCTTAGGCCGCACTTACAACAAAGGACTGACTAGTCCATAGATCTATCAAATATAGTCAATAGATAATTTACTATGGTGGAATATCCTGAATATCCTGTACAGCATTTTAAATGTTTTATTTATAATCACCATTTTAAGGTTAATCTGATGAAAAATAATTAAAAATAATACAGTAAAAATTTAATCAAAATAACTACAGATAGCCCGAGAGTGATGTAGATATCTCATTCTTTGTATATTGTATTGCATGTCCAATATAAATTCTTGGCCTGAACTACAGGATGAAATTACTTGAAGTTTAACCAAATGGCTGAATAATTTTATCCCAATCAGAATTAAATTCATGATAAATTTGTGAGAAAGCAAAATGTTTAATATTTTCATATACACATTTCCGATTTTCCCTGCAATTCGTTTTAATTAACTTTAAGTAAGCTAGAAAAATGAGATCAACAAACTTATTAAAAATAAAACAAGCTATAATACCTTGTAAGGGCAACCTTCATCCTTGCTGCACTGTTCACCGAGTTTTGGATTGTTTCTAAAATAATATGGAATGTGTTCCTCTGGCAGATTTAGCCAACTCCAAGTGTCTTTTGTTGTCTGGGAAACTGTTGTCCGGGAAACTATTGTCATGACAACAAAGACAAAGAGGAACAGCTGCACTCCCATGTCTGAAAATAATTTTTAGAATGACCTTCAAATTGAAACAAAATTAACTGCTGTCATGACAATTATGACAACAAAGAACAGCTGCATTCCTATATCGGAAAATAGTTTTAGAAATGATCTTAGAATAAACAAAAAAGTACACTGACTGAAATAATGTATTCCAGGTTAATAAGTATAAGAAAGGACTTCAGTACTCGCGATGTCTGCACCTAATTCTATAGTATGCCTTAGTCAGTCTGAAAAAGAGCTTATGTAATCGCCCTGTCTGAACCTTACTCTATAATTCATCTAAGACAGGCTAAGGATGGCCTTATGTATGCTCATCAAACATACTTTATGCTACAGGGCAGACAGAAGTCATACTCTAGATCTTCTAGAAGGCGGTCTGAATTTTTCAAGTTTACATTGATGGGCATCTACCATAATTTTTTTCTGTCAGAAGACAGTCAAAAATGGAGGATGGATCAACAAAGTTAATTTGAAAGGCTGTCAGAAAATATCTTGGGACCCACCAGGCACCCTTGTACTACTGTAATAAATCTGAGTTAGTGAACCTCTAACAACCACAAATGAAAGTTATAAATAACAAGTAAATAAGAAAAAAAATTCCTACTTAAAAGAGTAAACAATCCCACATCATATACTAGTATGGAAAACATTCACCACAGTACATAATATTCAAGGCCTGTTAATGTTATAGCAAAAATTTTGACTCTTTTTTTTTTTATAAAATGGCAAGGGCTAGATTTTAATTTCGAGTGAAAAGTTGATTTTTATATTTATAATTAATAATTCAGATTTCATTTAGGAATCTTTAAATATGAAAACCACACAGAGGGCTTAATACTCTATTTCATCATGTTAACATATGCAGATCAGGCTCACGCCCCTTGGTAAAAGGGTGGACAGAGTTAGTGAAAGGCGGACAGAGTTTTTGTTATGCTCTACTGTAATGCAAAATATAAAACAAAAAAACAAAATTGGAATAGTACATACAAAAGTTTGCTTCACAGCAGGGAGGAGCCAAATGATAAATGCTTTGCCTCCTTCACATTTCCTTGTGGATAAACTGTATAGAGTCTAATCAATTATACAAAATTAGTATTTTAACAGGCAAAAGATCGTGGTTAGTTTATTTTATAAATATTTTAATTACCATCACTAGTATTCACATCTTCATCATTTTTATCATTTTTAGTTCTTAACTACTTGTCTTTACTTTTTAAAACTTTCCAATTTCTGGCAAACCTTGAGTATGAATGTCTCCCAGCTTAATGTGACTTACCTACAGCCTCGGCTTTTATAGTTATAACTTGCATGTGACTTTGGTACCTCAATCAGAGCAGGAGATTTATAGCTGGCTTGGGTAATAACTATATACATTATGAAACCATTTCCACTTAATTTCTATAAATCACTGCAGCTCTGTAGATTAAATAAACATTTAACTCCCTTTTTTATGAGATAGATTTTTAAATTACTTGTATGTTGCATGTGCCAACAGCTGGGAAACCACTTTATTTTAGTGTGCTAATTCATGCCAACAACATAAAATTTCACGGTCCTGCTCTGTGTCTTACCAAGCCAAAATCTACCCACAAAGTACCTACCATATAGCCCGACTTCATCAAATACATTTGCCAATGCACTTTAAACACTTTGGTGGATTGTTGAATTTCTGAACAATATTAATATACAAATGGGAAGTGACAACATTGACAAAGACCAAAGCATAATTAACAGTAACTCAAATGGTCCTTCCCAAGCTAGTGCTTCAATTGGAGAATTAACAGTAAAATACACCCTCTAATACCGCTCTGATCTCAATGTAAAAAATATACGTAGGCCGATAACATATTGTTGGTTCCACTTTCAATTAGCATTGGGCTGCTGTGAAAGTGGTAAGGTGAAATTTAACCCAGGGTTTTCAAATAACTTCCCACCACTTACATCAATTTCAGCACAGTTGTTTTAAACTTTTAACTATGTGCAAAGGGTATACCAAAAATGCGGCATACCTACGCCAACAAATACTGTGCGTGCATCTTACCTTGGAGCCGTTTTCCTTTTGGCTACCCTGACAACATCTACGATCAGTCAGATAAGAGAATCTGTAAAGCACGCTGTCATATCCCTGTTGACCTCTGACCTTTACTTCCGCCTAGCCAAGACAAGCAGGTGCCTTCTCTTCCATGGATTTGATGCAGCATTTTCTTAAAGCTTCTCTTTTGTCCAGAATGCATTCACTCATACGACAACAAGATGTTTGACTGATCTCTTAGCGTTTATTAATTTTCCCACATATTCAGTGCATTGAAATTATAACAACGGACGGTTGTCTTTGCCAAGTTTTGAATGAAAATGATTCAGCATGACGTTATAATTCTATTTAAATTCAATTAACCAAGGAAAAAAGAAAAGAAACAATTTCTGTCGGTCCTAGCAACAAATAATACATTTTCCATCTTTTGGATATTCAAAACACTCGATCTGGAGTCTGGTTAAAAAAATTATCCAGGGGGGAAATGTTTTCCTGAAACTCTGCCTTTGATACTGAACGTAACGTGCTCATTGGAACTCCATGTAGAACCATACGGTTTAAACGTCTCATATTATATATCCGAATTTATCTAAGGATATTTCCATGAAGCAAAAAATATTAGACACGGACATTCAATTGCACTGAGGTGATCTNCATTCACATTGCACTGAGGTGATCCATATTTCCCAACAAACACAATCTTCAAAGTCTCGCGTACGTGTCCGAGATTTGCTAATGACGTCAATATCAACCAATCAGATTTGACCAAGGCTCAGGTTCCCCGCTTCGAGGTCACGAACTATGACCTTTGTGTTGTGTGTCTGCAGTTGCCTGCAAGATTTTATGTCGAAAAAGCCGCAGGAATCGGTAAGTATGCCATGTTTAACTATTTTATTTTCCTTTTCGTCATCTGTGGTTATATAAACTTGGTCACGAAGAGTAACGATGGCGGCGGGTGCCTAATTTTACCACCAGACGAGCAGTTTGATCAAGGTTGTTTTGGTTTCATCGCCATTGCTTGAAATCGGAGGGTAAGTCTGGGTCAAACCTACGCGCAGAATTCCACATTTCATATTTTCGACGAAAATTTCAGCGTAAAATCAAAGACTTTCCTCCATTCTTTCATCGCCGAAAGATGACAGGGTGATCGAGTAATGTTTTCAGTCTACTCTAGACGTTGGGCAGTCGGTTGAGCAAACAGCACATGGACTCGCGATGACCTTTTCCCTTTCCACTCCATCTCTATGCCTGGTCAAACAGTCGTGTCATATCGCACAGCGCGCTTCTGACGAGACTTAAATGTGCCAAGTTTACGTCAGTTTATCAACTAAGAAGGTTGGATTTTACACTTAGATATGTTTTAAGGAGGGTAAACTTGGTATTTGAGTCGACGCAAATTAATTCGGAGGCGGGTAGTAACGCTGTGACCCTTTCGCATATTGTGTTCAGATGAACTGACCTAGTTTCGATTACCGACGCAAACAGGAAGAAGATTAAGGGCAAATGAATGTGAACTAAGGTCAAAAACACACAGACTTCTCTTTTTTTATACATTTTCTGTTTTTATATGGCATTTGGCAATGTTTTTTTTCACCAGAATGCTGGCAAATGCATGTAGTATACTTTTATGAATAAAAATTATATTTGGAATGAATTATCAATATGTCATTCTGTGATGTGCATACATAGGGTTTTGCCAGATTCACTCAGTGAGTGTGTCCTATTCTTTTTTTCAATCGATGCTCATTGTCTTTAGATGTCACTTGACTGGTAATATGACTACAGCTTTTCTTCAATATAAGCAACCCTGCATGTAACAGATTTGATGAAATTGATTTAATTCACACTTTTTTCTAGAGCTAATAATATGATTACATTCTGTGCCAAATGAACTCAGAATCTATGTTTTATTTGTTATGGAAAGAAATAATTCCAAACATAATGTAATGTACACCTCTTTGTAAATAAAGACCTCATACATATTAATTAGTCCAGTGTTTTAGAGTCAACTATTTACTGCTTCTTTTCACAAACTCAAGAAATCAAAAAAAAAAAAAAATTAGGAGTGCAAAAAGTTTTTAAATGATTTTCATCATTTTTGTCACTGTTGAAACTTTTCATTTGTTAACTGGACAAGCCTTGTTGCAGATCTATCTTGGTGATCAGTCTTGGATATTAGCCAGCACCGTGTCTGTTTTTTTTTGTTTTTGTCTAATAATTTATCAGCCGTGTCCCATTTTCAATTTTTTATTTAATGCCATTTTTTCACCAACTTTGACAAGTGAATGTCATTGGCTAGCATGATGAAGAAAAATTTTATATGATAATATCTAATCTTTTCCATCTTCAAGCATATTAGGACTTCTTATCTACAGACCAGTCAATACAATAACTCGAATGTCATAAACAAAAAAAATGTAATATTGATGGGCTTATTATAGCTGTTAAAAAATATAGAGTATAACATATGATTTAATTTGCTAGGTGGCTCATTAAAAACGTGAAAATCAATTGGTGATGATTAAAAAGTTCATTGTTACTATTAGAGCTGTGGACTGAAATATACTGTTCAAAGATAAGTAGAGCTAAATCACTGACCTACTTATGCCTGCTTGCGGAGATTTTTTTCAGGTTATCAAGTTCAAAACTTGAAATAAAAATCCAACAAGGCCCAGTAAAGAGATGCTATTTTTATCCATCAATTTTAATTTTTTTAATTGAATATGAAGTTCATTAGATTAAAAGCATCTGAATCTGTGAATTTAAATCTTTGTCACATTTGTTAAATAGGATTTTATGTAACATTATTAAAATTTAGCTCAATTGGGTACAATTCTTACATATGGTTGAAATGTAATATATACAAGGACAAACCCAGATTAGTCTGTTTTACATAACATCTATGCTGATTTATCTCCAAGTCTGTACTCCTACATTTGATATGGATAAAAAAAAACATAAGCATGGCTTGTTATACACCTTATTGCTTTAATTAATGTTCTAGTTCTATGAAATAAAGCACCTGCATAGGTACAATGAAGGAAAACCCTCACCTTATCACCAATGGGGTGTTTGCAGTACACATGCAAGGTTAAAACATTGAATTCCACTCATGTTCAAAGTAGCATTTTAAGACGGATTTAAAAAAAATGTATTGCAAAATATAGTAGAAGAAGAAAAGTGTTAATTTCTAGGTCATACTTGGCTAATAGTTTATTTATTTATTTATTTATTTATTTATTTATTTATTTATTTTAGCACTAGCACTTATCCAAGCATTTTTTCAATCAGGTTGGTCTCAAATGGAGTTCACACGAATAATAATATTAAGATTTGCATGCTTGGGAACACCAAGGTTTTCTTCCCAGAGGACACAAGGCAATAATCCTATGCTTTCAACTTTGTGTGCACTTGGAGAATAACCTCCCATCTACAAATAAAACATGAACAGAACTCGACCTTGCCATTTCTTTGAACTTTACAGTGATGGAAATCAATGTTGATACACAGGAACCATTATTACACAAATCTGGCTGATGGATGCTTTGTTAACGAACATACCTGATTTTTATTACCACAAGAACATGAGAGGAAAAAAATCAAATGTATCATCAGATGGCCAGATTTCTGGTCCAAGCTATACTCAGTCTATAAACTCAAGGTGTTTTAGGCTCCATTCAAAGTGAAAAGGCGCATTTACAGCTGATAAACTTGTCATTATTGGACAACCTGCAAGGATTGGTTGATAGAAAAGGGGTGGGTCAGACTGAAATGTAAAAGCACCTTGAAGTAGTCCTCGTCATAGCATGACTGCTGACTCATCTTAAGTTGAAACTAAGCGCAAAAAAAAAAAAAAAAAAAAATTGGAATCCATACTAGTACACTAGTAGTGTGAAATTGGTAGTTTGGTCATCAATTTTTGTGGAAATTTCAACCCTTTTTCCAAAAATTCAATTTTCTTGGGAATTTCAATAATTTTCTTGTCCTATATATAATCTTATACCTGAATATAGATTTACCTGTCATTTGATCTGAAAATTCTGGTGACATTTATCTTTCTCTTGGCTCACACTTGTCTTTTAGTTAAATGCTGTAAATGATGTGAAAATGAAGAGTGGAGGGCAGTATAAAAAGTGAATTTGTGAAATGGTAATTATATACATGTAGATGTAAATGGTTTTGAAACTTAGTTGCTTTAACAAAAACAAAAAAAGGAAATATTTAAATGTATGGGAGGTATAATAGGCCATCGTGATAGAAGCAATCTGGTTCTTTTATCTCGCTTTTGAGTCATCTTTTCTCTCTCTCTCTCTCTTTTTTTTTTTTTTTTTTTTTTTTTTTGGGTGAGCTTTTTATTTTTTTTGCCCTTTTTTTTTTACGGGGAAATT
>NW_019775896.1:44717-140008 GCF_001039355.2 Lingula anatina | reverse complement strand
TTTTTTTTTTTATTTTTTTTCTCTCTCTCTTTTCTTTTTTTTTTTTTTTTTTTTTTTTTTTTGTGGTGAAGCTTTACCTAATTTCGTGCCAGATTTTTTGCACGGCAAATTGTATTCCTTTTAAAGTAAAAAATACTTAGTATTCCTATTTGTAATTAATCCACACAACATAAAATATTTTAATTAAATAGTGGACAATAAAGTAATATATTTTTTTAATATGGTCACTCTGTGGAAATGTTTGTATGATAACAATAATGCTTCATTTAGAAAATGTACAGGATCCTTGGATGAAACAGGTTACACACACACACACACACACACACACACACACACACACACACACACACACACACACACACACACACACACACACACACGTAGATACACATACACACTTTTATTAATGCAGTCACTTGCGGGTTCTGTCAGATGTATTCACAAGAAAACCCAGCAAGACAACAATACCGAGTTAAATGCATTATGCATACTATTCAAACAAATGATGGAAATTTGCACTTTCTGGGGTTCAGAGTAAAATCATCCATTTAAATGATTTAGAAGGCCCACATATGATGGTTGGCCTCGAGATGACCTTTGTTGTTCAATCACACTCATTTCACAGCAGATGAGCTGTGTTTCCTTAGTAATGGGGCACCGATGAGTAAATACAACATCACAGGAACTTTCTTTGAATGCAGTTTTTCCAACAACTGCCCAGAGTTCAAACCCCTACATGGAAGGACTGATGTCAAGTTCAAAAGGAGGATAAAATCCTTACCTCTTGTAGGAGCTGAACTGCATTAAAAGGTTAATTTATTCGTTTTGAGACTGGGGTTCAAAGGCACAGAAATGTTTACAGAACTTTTACAGGGAAATGATTTCAGAACAAAATGAAAAACAAAAGATAGATGCATTGGTTGATATAGTTTGTATATATATGCACATATGCCATCAGACTCATGGCTGGTGCTGTTTAGAAAATAAAAACACCATAAGTATTTAAACAAATATACTGTGGCACCATTAACATTAAGGATTGATAAGATTCAGTTTTGATAACTGATAATGAAAAAAAAACTGCTAGTGAATCACAATCATATGTGATAAGAACTTGTGTGTACAGACAAGTATAAATTTAACCCGTTTATTGGAATCCCTCCTATCACCAAACAACCAGAGAGTTTTTTTGTAACTACACCTCTGCTCAAGTTTGCATAATACTAAGGCTCTGAGGGCATTTTATGACGTGAATTAGTGGTAATTTGTGTTCAAGTTAGTCCTGGTCTGAACTGTAAGCTATATAAGATGTGCTGAGCAGTCACCCACCAATTTGTCAGGATATATCAGTTACTACTTAAAACTTGAGTATTGAAATATTGAACAATGGCATGTAGGCTTTGCTAAATACGTTTATTTATGTAGTGCAATACACAGTCCGACATATGCTTGGTAATTTTAAAATTTTAATATACCTCACCTATTGCAATAAATATTGAAGATTATTATTATTATTATTTTTTTTACTTAAAAAGAATTTCTCATTTGAACTTATCTCTGCTTGGGAATGGACTTTTTTTCTGATATCATTGACAAAACATTATTTTCGCAAAGAAATTAATCAGTTCTGTTCATATTTAGTTTAAAATTACCATAATTTCATGTTCAGTGCATGGTTATGCTGCAGGGATCATAATTGCCCATCCATTATTGGTTTTTTGGGGTCAGGTCCAGATTCATTCATGCCAAGTTTTTCATTTAAGCCTGGATTGGAGACTTGAGATCATTACTGACTATTAGGAGCAAGTTCATTTGAGTGAAATTGTGCAGAGTTGAGTCACGTCTGTCCCACTTTTCTTGGTTGTTGATGAAGTGCATCGATGAACTGGATGGCAACTTAAGTTGACTACTGAGGTTGGCATCTTTAAAAAAATCATTCAGCAGTGCAGTCAAATTATATTGGCATCACTTTCAACCTCTGCCCATATCCAGCTTGTGATGAAAGTTAAAATGGGTAGATCACCCTTATTGTATTGGATCCATGTGGGTTTAGTGCTTTCTTCCAGTATGCTATGAATTCACATACATAAAAAGCTGCAACATTGCATGAATAAGAAATATACTTGAAAGAATCCATGGTTGTATTCGTTATCAAAATCCTTTGATAAAATAGTCAACAGTCAGAAAACAAATGCCCAACCCTACCATTTAAGGCAAAGAAAACTTGACATAGCGCTGAAAATGTCAATAGGTTGTTCATAACAACTCTAAAAAACTGTATATTATTATGTAAAATCATGTTTACACTTATTTTACACAATAATATACAGTTTACACAATAATATACAGTTTTTTAGAGTTGTTCATAACAAGATTTTTTAAATTTTGTTTTAATAATCAATTTATTTATTAACATTTTTGTCAGTCTTAAACATGTTATCCATGTGTTACTAGTGTTACTAACATAGTTACATGCTGGTATGGAGAATTCAGTTACATGATGGGAAGCCCCACAATTTGTATCTGACATGCCCACTCAATAGACATGTCTAGACAATAAATGGACTTATGTAATACATGCCTAGTAATACATTCCAGACAATTTATTTGAAAGCCATTCAGTTGTTATAAATTTGTCAAGTTTTTGCATTAAGGCCATTGACAAAGCTAACACAGGATGTGAATAAAATTTGGAGACCCTGATGGCTTTTTAACAGACATCTATACATGTCTAAATATTAAAAACATTCTTATACAGAACTTTTACAGGGAAATGATTTCAGAACAAAATGAAAAACAAAATTGGTGGATAAAAATCATTGTGGTGAAGAATAATATCTGTTAGTTTTGTGTAGAATTACTGAGAAACTATTACACACACGCACACACGCATGCACATGCACACACACCTGTAGCATGCTTCTGTTTGTCAGAATTGTTAGGTCTAGACAGAGAGGACTTACACAATTATTGTCACACTGAAAAATAGCTCCAGATGTCAATCATGTGGCATCTGAAATAAGGGGAAAAGAGTTCAAGTATTGATCGCTTCCTGTGTCCATATGACCACTTATAAATAATTGTCTAAGCCAAAGTTTCTTTTCAAATTTAAGCATGAATTTCTAGTGTCTGTCCAAACAGATTATGCAGTGGGCCTATTTTTGACAGAGGTGTGAAATGGGCTCAGATGTAATATTTTTAAGTGTGCCATGTTCTTGAAAATTTCTCTTGTGTTAACAGTCATAAAAAAGGGCTTTGATTACTGTAAGTAATCAGGTTTAGAACAGAAATTAAGCCCATTTTGAAGATGTGACATGTCTCAAACTGCCCAACAAATGCCATGAAATGAGGCACAATTTAAGTTATATGTCTCCTTGTGTGTCTCTATTAAACATCAAATGATTAACAGGTGTGTAAACTGAGGTACCACTGGGTCTAGTTTCAGGAAAGAGCTCATTGACAAGTCAAAAAGTTAGAATTCAGGCCTGCTTAAATCCAGCTTAGATCTGTGATAGAGAAACAAAAAAGGCAACTACTAGTACTTTAAAGAAATTGGAATATTTTTTTTTTAATTTTGAAAAGATTAAAAGTCACAGATTATAAGCAGGGACCCCTCACAAAAGTTTGCTTGTCATGAAATAGCTTTGAGTTTGTTCTAAATTAGCATGCTGTCATGAATAACTTCATATTTTCACTTTGAACACATGAAGATTTTCTGCTACTAATGTTATAATCTGGTGAAATTAATTTTTGGAATATTTCTCAAGGTTCACCTAAACATTCATAAATAAAAAGAAATTTTAACAAAAAACTAATTCTGTTTCAGATGTAGACAGTGCAAGATACAGCCACACCCATGGCGTCAGTTGAAGAACAACTGCAGCAGGCTGCTGCTAGCGCCACCACGCCAATGGTGTCCACCACCAGCGTTGCCAGTAGCAACCAGCAAACCCCCACCAGTCACCACTCTATACTGACCACAGTGGACACACCCATGGGCCAAGAAAATGTTATTTTACTGACCACACCAACAACGGCCACTCCTACGCCAGTGGCGCTCCATGCTGGTGGCATGATGATCCCCTTCACGATAGCGGCACAGGGGGCTGGGGTAAGATTTTATGTTGTCCTGATAGGATTTTTTAGATAACATAAAATGTCAAAAACTTAAATTTTTTAATATACATATCTTGGAGAGGAAGAGCAACATTGATGATATTTTGTTAGATGCAAAGGATCACAATTTTTATAGCTGAGTTTTGTTTGTATTGAAAGAACAATGTCTCTCTCAACATCTGTAAATTATTCTAAAATTTGATAATGAATTAATTAACTGAAAACATTTTGTGAAGTGTTCATTTATTGGTTATTAACAGCATGATTTTTTTTCATATGAGTGCATATCTGTACATTTGACAGGACTGCTGTCTAATTACATAATATTTACAGCCTGATATTTAGAAGTCTTTTATCATGGATGATAATAACTTAGAAAAGTTGGAAAATGCTTACATTTAAACGTGTGAAATTAAGCAATTTGCATAACACAGTATATGTATAATATGACGAGAAATTTAATCTTAAAACCCTAGAAGTCATCTGCTAAAACTAATTTACGCATTAAGGACATGAACTTTGTATTAAAGGGATAATAACTCTTCATTGCGACCAAAAAATGAATTTTCCTGGAGTAAACAACAATTTTCCCATACTTACCAATGGTTAATGAATCCATTTTTACATTCATTGTTAGTCCCTGGTTTTTTTTCTAAAAAGTTTGGTTTTTTGTTAAAATCTCTTAAGAGATTTTAACATCTTAAGAGATTTTAACAGAGTATAGCCATCAATTGAGGTCACGTGATCTAAAGCCAAGTTCAGATATCAGAATAATAGCTATAACTGCCGTTTTTGTGGTAAAGCAGAATATGTTATATTTCTATGAGTTATTCACAATGTTTTTATTGTGAAATGTAGATCTCATACGAAGAGTTATTATCCCTTTAACTTTTTGGAGAAAAAATTGATGCCCTGACAATTAAGGTTGATTTCTGACATCAGGACAACATAAGAAAATTAGGGGAAATTTTAAAATGCATACTAATGCATGCCCAGCCAAAGAAAATAAACAAATAAATAAGTAAATAAAAGCCAACCTGTCCAGCAAATATACATGTTTTTACTAGTACTTGAAAATGAAATGAAAATGATGTTCAATCAAACAAGTGATTAAAGCAAGAGGGAATTTTTCTTTCATTTACTATTATTGTTTTATGGGGAAAAGGTTCAGAGGTCATTCTCTGCTTCTTCCATTTTGTTCCAGTCAATAATAGAGGATTTTTAGCATTGTATTATCAGCAATCCCTCCAACCCCCTCCCTTAAAATTGTTCTCTCTACAATTTGTGCCAAGGGAATCACATTTCTGTATTGTTTTACATGGCATGTGTCCATGTATGTCTTCAGCGATTGGGTTCAATTTGTCTGTCTATTTGCAGCCACTTTATCTATCAGGGCTTTCATTGGCTTTCTCTGTTGAGAAACCTCAGTTTGGGGCACGATGGGAAAGAGACTGCCCCAGGAGAACATGTATAATGTTGGTGTTGTTTAGTACCAACTGTGAAGTTATCAATAGGTCAATGCATGGTCCTGGCCATTATAGGGAACATGTATTACTAGGCTTGGCCATTACTTACATGTTACAACTTGTGACAGTGACTGAAAAAATTTATTTTGAAAGGCAGAATGATTTGTCATTATTTTTCTTGCCTATTTGGCCTTCACTGTAATAAAAAAATGAGTTTTTTAAATAAAAAATATGCTGTTTGATTGACCATGTTAGGTTTTTTTTTTAAATTGGAACAGGTTTTGGTTGTGCTGATAATGTATACCTGATTAACTAAGACAAATAAGCAAACTAGCATGAATCTGCATTCTTTTTAAATAACATCAAAGGTAATATTATAAAAAAAGGCTCTAGATCTGTCTGTGAAATTAATAAATGAAATTTTAAAAAGTCTAAAAATCTACTTTTAGTATGCCTTAAAGATGCATACAAAGTCAATTTTTTGTCACAAAAACCAACCAAATGCCAGCATATAGTTTCAAGTAGTATAACTAAGAGAATTACCAAAAGGCATTGTTTAATTTTACCCGAAAATGATGTTTGAACGGATTTTTCTGCTGGCATTCTAAGCTGTATGTCAATGGGGCAGGAAAGTAGATCACGAAAGTCGGTTAAATTTACAACCACAAATTTAAAGAAAGGAGCAGTCTAAAGGTCTTTTATGGCTGATCGAGTGATCTATTCAGTTTATCCCTTGGCATGTCGAATTTATTTGAGTCATATAAGAATCTAGTAGAAGTGGTTTACATGTGTTACTGGGAATCCACGCTCCACCGATGCTCGGTTCGTATGTACCTTTAAGTTACAGAAATAAAGTGAAGCAAATCTGCCATGCCAACACTAGCATATTTTTTTTTTCATTTTGAGCCAGTTAATTTTTTAAAAGAAACCAGTGACAAATAGGAGATCAAATAGCAAATATTTCCTATTTCTGTAGTGAAGATGAATCTGGCATTTGATGCAAACAGAGCCTGAACATCACTTTCAGCAACTTCAAAATGAGACTAGACTTTTGAAAGTCCATCGTGCTGTGAAGTTATCTCCGTAGCCTTAAATAATAACTAGTTATGTGGTTGACCTCTGGTTGACATTTCCAACATGGTGGATACAGGTCGCCCTCGGTCACGACTGCTGTCTTCCCTAACCAAAATCAATAAATAACAGACTGCTTTTACCATTGGATGACATACATGTTCCCTGGCCATGTCTCTGGATTTCTATTGAATTAAAAAAAAATTGGACCCCTTCTTTTTTAGTCACAGTATATTTTTATGGTAGTCGGTTGAGGTTGTTTTACATAATTGTTGACTAAGGAACTTCTAAAGTTGAGCCAATTGAAATCATGCTGTTTTTGATAAGTACTATAAGCAACATGCATAATAACATGTTTGCACTTGAAACGCCTGTTATTATGCCCTGTGTGTAAAAAAAATTAGCCTGGGCATGCTTTATCATGTGAAAATTTCATCATTTAAAAAATAATAATTTTGGCTCTGTATATGACTCCTTACAGTAAAATTGTCCAATTTTAGAAAATTTTTCAGCTGTAGCACTTGAGTTAAGTTTAAGACAACAAATACAAGCTACTTACATGGTATGTGGAAAGAAAATCTGTGGAAAAACTTGTAAGAATACTTAGCTGAAAACAGATACCAGTTATCCTAAGCACTGGTAACGGAATACTCATTTTGAAATCAGCAGTGCATGATGTAACTGTGTTATGGACAAATTACAGATGTAACTCTGTTGTGTAAAGATTTTTGTAAATGTACCTAATCACCGCTGCAGTGGAGTATTGTTTACAGTAAAGCTTCTCTTATGAGCCCAGCCCAGCCTAGGCGGGCCCTGTACTCTGTACATTTGATAACCTGATATAAGATAAACAATCATGTTTGTAGCTGTTACAGAATACTTGCCAACATGCCTTGACCTTTGCAGTGGGTGAACTCAAACTGTCTTCATTTTTAACTACACTGAGGTTCAAAAAGGTGCACTCCGCCAAGAGGTGATATATGGGGATGGCTCTCTAAGTAGATAGGGGGTCACGAGGGTGGATTGTGTTTTAATAGCACCCATATACTAGTAGAGGATTTGGAGAGTAGGATTTGTGCTGTTAAAAAAAGGCACAACATCCCAAAACATACCCCTGTGTGCAGAGAGAAAAAGAGAGAGAGAGGTGTGTATCTAAAACATCAGAGAAAAAAATGTCATTGACAGTAGCTAGCTCTATTTAGGTAGTTGTTGACAGTAAAATAGAAACGACATCTGCCCCTCCCTTCCACTTGTTGCCCCTCCCATTAATAACCAGTGTGTCAGTTTCATTTGTGATTGATACCTTGAAGCAGTAAGGTACTGCGGGCTGAGTTATGGATACCCCCCTTAAGCTTTTTATGCTCTGCCTTATCCCCTCACACAATATAGATTTAATATATATTTTATTTGGTAAAATATGACACATGGTCGACAGCACAGCAAGTTTTTAAACCTGTAATTGGAATCCTCTTGTCTGAATTAAAACCTTTTCGTTAACTATTTAAATTTTTTTTCTGTTTTTGTACATATTTTTTATATATGTTCATTTGCTTAAAGTTATATTATACAGCTCCCTTGATGTTTGATGAGAAATATAATGGGAATTGTGAATTTAGGGGGTGATTTGGAGACACCCAGTATGGAAAAAAAATTGAGATAAGATATAAAGATGATGACTAAAAATGATGTCCCTTATGAGAGATGTAATGTGCATGCGAGTGTGTGTATGTGTGTGTCAAACCCTTATGGAAGGTGGAGAAGAAATTCTTTTGATGTAATACATGGTTTTTACATTTGTTTCTCCCCTTTGATGTATGGAAGAGATCTACCTCCTCCCTCTCGTTGTCTTTTGTCCCAGCTTTTGTCTTATTCAACAGTTCCATCAGCATTCATGTTGCCCCCCTTCCCCTTCAAGTCTATCTGCCTTTTGACACTTGGCAAAGAAACTGATATTTGACTTAAAGAAGGGCTGTAGCTAGGAGCAAACATGATTTCTGACACTTGTGACCTATGCATTCACAGGTATTTACTTGTTTGCTGTTATTGATTTAACTTACTGACTTGCTCTTCGTGAGGTCAGGGAGTCGTGACAAGCTTCTGGTGGGGGTCCAATTAGAGCTATTGGTTTCTCTTTCCCTCATCTACAAGTTATGTGTTTAGGGTGCTTTTTAAAATATTTATTTATTTATTTATTTATTTATTTATTTATTTATTAGCAAGATTAGGGTTTAAGATGGACATGCAAAAACGGTTTCAAAGAATGAAATTGGAAGGAACCATTTACTTGTGTTGTAGTCACTTTTTACTCCACAATAAAACAGTGTAAATGTTATCTAGTTAGGATGAACAAGGAGCACTACGAATTAAAACCTTGAACAAGCCTTCTGGTGTACTCTTTATCAGTGAAACATGTTGTTTATTTCTTTTGCAAATTGTTGGGTACAACACTTTGTTTGAATCACATATTAGATTGTTCTTGTATTTCTAAAACCGGTCTTTGCCATTTCGTAAAAGGTCACTTTATAGAAGAAGTCAGGTCTAGCAATTGGTTTTATAAACTATTGCATTGATGATTATTAGCCTTTTAGTTTTTGAAGCGAGAAGAATTGGGAGTATTTACTGGCTTTAACTGAGCCATTAAGCCCTTATGACTCTCTAAATTTAAAATATCACTTTTGATTGCATGATTCATTGATTTTTACTGCTTTGTTGATGTTTGGGATATGTTCATGGATGAAAGAAAATATAAATTAGCACACCATTTGTGACTATGTATCACGTAAAAACCACCTTGCAGATAATAGACTATAATAATGGCAGTCCAAAAAAAGAAGAATACAAGACGTTAGCATAGTGTGCCATGCAGCTCATATTAACATTTCACCACAAACCATATTGCATCATCAGCTCAAGATTTGACTTCTGCGTTACAAATTAAATAAACCTTTGTGCCAAGTGCCCCAGTCTCGAAATGAAAACATTTGCAGACCCCCTCTTAAAATTCATCTGATTCAATTGAATATGACAACACTTTCAAAGAAATGACATTTAATATTTTTAATTGTTGATGGCTTTGGTAGAATTTGTCAAAGAAATATGTTTCAATGGATAGATTTGAAAATACTGTTTTTTTTTTTATTCTATTTTATTTTATTTCATTCATTTATTTATTTAGTTAGTTAGTTAGTTAGTTATTTTTGTAGGTTTTTGTTCGCAGGCAAACAGGCAGTAAATATAAGTTATTGGGGAGATTCCCCTTAGCACATCCTTTTCCTGTGTGTTTTTGTGTGATGTGGAAGGAAGAAGTAGGAGAGCTGAACCCCACCCTAACCCTACTCCAACATTTATTCTTTGGGCAAAGATATAAAATCATTTGAGCTTATCTTCTTTTTCCTGTCCATTGTTATGAAGTTGAGAAAAAAGATGATGAAAAGAACCATCTAGGTTTCCACAATTATGTCCTCTTTAATGCTATTGACATGGGCTGACCCTGTGTTACATTGTAGAATCATTAAACCCTGTTGCTTTCGCTAAGACCATTAGGTGTGCCACAATGGCAGGTGATTCAATTACGATGTGACAGTTAGCTGAAATGTCTTCGGTCATGACCCCATGGCGTTTTGGATAGGCCCAGTTTAGGGTTCCTCACCAGGGAATCGATGTCTGCTCAAGGGCGTGGTCAATATGGAAAAGTGCGTACAGTGTCCTTTTGGCATTTAAAGATTGCCACAAATGTGGATATTCATAAAGGATGACTTAATATGCAAGGGTTTGTACTCAGCATTGGTGTTATACCTTTTAGGGCAATGTGAATGTTGAGGTTGCCCCTAACATGGATATTGAAGAAGATCTGATTGATTTTCTGATGATACAAGGGGTCGTGCCCGTGTCAATCCCATTTTGCCAATTGGGATTTTTCTATCGCATGCAGGGTTGTTAATACCAGCATGCACCTACATGCACGAAATCCTTGTGTATGACCACTTTGTTGGTTCCTTCATTAAGTTAGCTTGGAAAAAAAGTATTCTTTGATGTAGACTATCACAGGGCATTTTTTTTCTCTGAGGAAAGGTATGGTTAAATGCATGGAAAATAATAGTGTTTTTTCCACAAAAAAATATTTTCTTTCATTTTTACTTTCTTGTTATGTTTTAAGTTTTGAGTATATGATACATAGTATATCATTATATGATTTCGTATTTTTGTCCTTGATGTGATAGTAAAAGTAAATAGTCTTCTTTTTATGTGTATCTAAAAACATGAAGTTCATGTTGTTGTTGAGATTACACAGTAGGATCAGATTGTGAAGCTGCAGCTTTGTTAGGGTAAGTTCAGAAGGACTCTGATATTATCTTACTTTGGTCCATTATTGATTATATATTATGTGCTCTTGTTAGAGAGATCAGGTGAAACATTCACAAAGTTCACCACCTGAGCTCAATGTAGTCTTTGAAAAAAAAATCGGGTGAATTATTTGTTGAGTTTAGTTCATTTACATAGGAAAAATTAAATATATGTGAACATTCTGTGAGTGGTATTCACATGGGCAAGTGTACACACAAAAAGGCAGATCAAATAATACATAAATAAGTATGAGAAAAGATACAAAAGTGTGAGAATTTCTCTTGCTGTTAATGGTTTTACCTGACTGAATATACCTTGTTCAAATGGCCTAACCTTTACATATTGTTACTAAATTGGCTAAGGCCATTGTCACCACTCATTAGTGATTGGATTGGGGGAGGAAATTATAACTGCCCTGTCCTTTACATTTACCTTCATCATCAGTGGAGAAAGAGGGAGCAACAGGGACAGGGTTCAGATCTTTTTATGGTTCATTATTTAAAATCCATATTAAGCCTTTTTTTTTTGTCCTGATATTTATATTCTTTTCATAAGCTTTCTTATTTAGGAAAGTCATTTCATTTAGAAAATCATGTAGGAATTTCAGAGTCAAAATTTAAGGTTATATTTTTAGAAATTAGTTTTTTCTGTTATTACAAGTAAATAAAAACTGGTGATTCTGGCTATCATTGGTAGTAAAATTGTACACAGACAAGACTATTTTAGTAGACACCCTCTCTCTCTCTGTCTCTCAAGACCTTTCCTTTAACTTCCTCTCTACAGTGCGGAATGGCAGGCTGGCAAAATATCAAAAAGCAACAAGTTCAATTGTTTGTAGCACAGGAAGGCCTCGTCTGCTGAAAGTTAGGCAACATCTGTGATGAAGCAATAGTGCCAATGCATAATACATGGCTGTCCGTATTGTGTGGAATGGCAGACCTAAATTTAGGTCTTGCCCTTTTGCCCTGATTGTATTGTTTTACCTCTGCTCAACCCATCCTCTCTGATGAACCAAATGATTGTTCTGGTATTACTGGGAGAACGGTGTTCCAAGATTGTTGTAGGAGTTCTGGTGACTTTTCATGAGTTTTCTGATTTTGTTTGGTGAAAGTGAAGCTGTTGTAAGTTGATTTTTTTGTTCTCTTGGTTTTGTACTCTTTCTGTGATATTTAAGGCTTAATTTTTTTTTTTTTGAAGAACATGATGTTGTGTTTTAATTTTCCAGAACTGTTTATGTTCTTGTTTTTTAATTCTTTTTGCATGCTCCTTATTTTAAATGACTTGAGGAATTACATTTAAAGACATCAGTGATTTGTTGTTACTTCTGATAACCTTTGTTACCCCATTAATCCAGTTAGGCCGTTTTCTCTGTCCTTATTAAAATTCATCATATATATATATATATATATATATAAATATATATGATGAATTTTAATAAGGACAGAGAAAACGGCCTAACTGGATTAATGGGGTAACAAAGGTTATCAGAAGTAACAACAAATCACTGATGTCTTTAAATGTAATTCCTCAAGTCATTTAAAATAAGGAGCATGCAAAAAGAATTAAAAAACAATATATATATGCTGTTACTTAATAAAAAACAATATATATATGCTGTTACTTAATAGTTAACACTTCATATTCTCCTGTCATGTAATGGCAAAGTTGATTTTTTTTTTCTTTTTGTATTGCATTTGCATTAATGATAGTAAGGATAAAAAGTATGCCTGACCATCTGCCTATGGGCACATTTATATCCCAAGGTTTGGAGAACAGGCACTCTGAAATGTTCTGGAATTTGGTCACCCATTTTCAGGGAGTCCAACTATAAAATAATATAACATCATCCCCTTAAAATTTCATAAGCTGTTCAGCCATCTTTGAAATTGTACGCAGTCTTTTGAGGCCAGAGGACATCCATATGACGACTGGACAGCTCTCTGGAAAAAGTTTTGGTCACCCGATAAAATTCTTCGGAACCCAGTTATTGACAATGAGCTGTACCATGCCCCCCCCCTCCTCTCTCTCTCTCTCTCTCTCTCTATCTCTCTCTCAAAGCTCATCCTACTTCAGCATTTTCAACACAGTGCACCCATCATACTTTTTAGAAACGCTCGCTCTGAGATTTAACATTACGTTGACCAATTTCAGACCTCGGCTGTCGCTACCACAAATGCCACTGGTCCCATCGCAGTCACTATGTTGACTCCTCAAGATCTAGCAACACGAATAAAGGATGTGGGGCAATTGGGGCAGATACCAATCACTTCTTTAAACAGCCTGGATCTGGCCAGTCGGTTAAAGGTAGGCGTTAACTGCACTGGACATAGGGGTGAAAGTTTGTGTGACCTGTGACCTATTATTTAAAAGTACATGTTACCTATTTTTCTAATTGTCTGAGAATTCAGTAATGAATTAAGAAAAATTCAGAAAAATGTTCATGCTATTGTCACATTGGGCTGAAATTTACGTCTTGCCCTGCTTCCAATCCAAAAAAAGTGATGTGCTTACTGAGAAAATGTTCTAGAAATTAAAGACAAGAAAAGGTTAAAAGGTAAATAACTTTTCAAGGACCCCAAGGGTTTCGCTGATCCTCTCTAACTTCTGTTTCACTTGAGCACCTGGAAAGTGTGTGTCATTGGTTCTGATTACTCGAGCAGTTTTCATTACTTAGCAAGCGTTGTCATTCTGCATATCGGATCATTTAAGCACTTAGTGTTGGGAGAGGGTACTGCCCGTAGCAGACAGTTGAAAAGTTCACGAGTTAAGTGAACTGCAATCAGCAAAAATGAAAGGTTCTTATTCATCAGTTGTGCCAAGTATTGAATAAGAGTCTTGCTGTTTTATCTGGCTGTTAGGCTTTCTGATTCACCAGGGATGCCCACATAATATTACTCAAATCACAGAAATCTGTTGTTTAAATGTAAGTTATAAACTGTAAAAGATAGAAAACATGCACGCAAGCATGTACATACATACCCACAGGCACACACAGAGAGAGAGAGAGAGAGAGAGAGAGAGAGAGAGAGAGAGAGAGAGAGAGTAAAAAATTATAATAAATTTAAATATTTAAGACGGTTCAATAGAAATTTGTAGAATATGAGTTAATGTATGGGGTACTTAAGGGGTCCTGGATTTGTAGTTCTGCCGTACATGAACCGATTGTTCTGATAGTGGTTTTGACTGTAAATATAAACCTAAAACTGTAGGGTTAGAAATAGTTTACAAATGTATAGTAGACATGTCTGCGTGCTGGGAGTTGAAAGAAACCCTGCTCTTTTTCTTTGAAAAAAAACTGTTGTAAGGATTAGAGTCATGAAATTGTATGTGAAGCACAGACAGAGTGCTTTGAATGAGTGGATTTGCCATTCAACTTAGTAACGAGTTCTGAACCTGACTTCTGCCATGAATAAGACAGAGGGTATGGTAATTACTCAGTTTTTTCAATTGGCAAAAATTATGATACTTTCAGATACATAATTCTATTATCAAAAAAAAAATTCTCTATAGTATTGGTAGTGATTTTTATTCACAGAATGAAATCATAGAGTAGCCTTCTTTTAAATTTCGTTGCTACCATTCAGTTTGAATGTTCTAATTTAAAGAAATCTTTAAAATACAGTATCTGTAAAATTCACAATTTTCCCACTTTTCAAAAGATAGAGTAATTACCATATGAGGTGAGAGGATATGAGCAGAGGTAGAAGGCGAACTTGAACTTCCTGTATGCAAACTGTTGCAATCTGGGCCTTTCAGTCAAAGGAATCCTCTACTGAGAGATTCAGGAGGGCCACAGTGAATGGAACTTGCCCCTGATAGTCCACTGCAGTTGATCATACAATCAAGTGAGATATTGCTGGATTAAGAAAAGAGTTGGGGTCAGTGACACATTAGTGAGTGTGGTGCAGCAGTGAATAAGAATTAATATGACTTATGCTTGCATTACTTTTTAAGAAGCCATTCCCAGCGCTTTGAGTTTCACCATTGTTGCAACTTGCTAAAACATTAGCCCCACCTCCTGTGGATTCTTGCATGTTTCCTGTTGTCATATACTAGTAATATCATGCAGTCCCTACAGCCTTGTTTAGGGGCGCATTCCCATAGATTTTAGATCGATCTATCCCTGTGGAGAGTCTCTCTAGATTACTGTCAGATAATCCGGCTTAAATGTCTATCCCACCTACTACAAGCTGTAAGGGGGTAATTAACTTTCATGCCTGCTGGGCTGATAGCTATTTAGTGTGAACCCCCAGGGAGTTAGGTCGATCTAGTTGAATCGATCTATCTCTGGGAATTGGGTCTAAGACTATCTCAGAGGATTTTCATTGTAACTGGTGGCAGACTGCATCGGAGACTCCTTTTCCTCAATGAAGGACCCTCTAAGGGTGCATTCAGATTCACACATCATACTAGCTGGGTCTGTCCAACTCTTTGGGGGGGTTATTTCTAAAGTGCAATCAGTGGAATCGGCTTAATCAGGATATAATCAGCACAGTAGTGAATTACTCCCTAGCTGCACAAGGAGGTGTGTCAGACAATTTAAGCTGATTCCACTGATTGCACTTCAGCGAGGATCCCCGGCAGAGTTGGACTGACCCAGTTTGTACAATGTGTGGATCTGAATGCGATCTCAGAGAGCCACAGCATGTTCTCAAGGATCAAGGGCAGACTGAGATGACCTTTAACTGACTGAGTTGGCTGCCTATTAACAATAGGTTAAAATCCATTAAGTTGAAATTATTGCAAAAGGAAATGGCCAGCAGTTGTTAATATAATTAGATTGGCATTATGTTCACAAGGTTTAATGAGTTGCTCATCTAATAGTAATCATATTGATGTGAAGGGTGATTACAAATTGTTCTGTACTTTGGATAGGAGTGGTTTGTAACCAGTAGGGAATTTTTGGAGAAAAAGTAAATTATTTGCTACTAGGCTGATGCTCCTAAAAAATTAATGAATAGGTAAATGAATAAAATAAATGGCTGAATCAATAAATACATAAATAGATAAATGGATGTATGGATTGATAAATGGATGGCTGGATAAATAAATAATGAATCATGATAATTGGATGAGACTTGTAAAAATTACTAACAAAAGTTCCTCTCCACTGAATGCTTATCTTTAGTGTACATAGTATCAAGGCATCATTTCAATGTAAATAACAATATATATAAATTGCATCTATATATTTTCCCACAATGAGCAAAAAGGAAGAAGGAAAAATACATACAAACTAACCTTACTAGTATCTATAAAGAAATATTATTTATCCTCATTCCAGGACCTGACTCCGCAGGCTCTGCAGCTGACCACGCCCGGCCTCCCCTCTCCCCAGCAGATGGAGGCCGGGTCCCCTGGGTCCACCCCCATCACCCCCATGACACCCCAGACACAGAAGATGTACTTTGAACAAAGATATGAGCCTTGCCTTGTGTGTGGAGATAAAGCTTCAGGTAAGGTGCTTGCATGAACTTGCTCGCACGCTTACACGTGTACAAACACACACATACCGACACACACACACACACAGAGAGACAGAGAGAGAGAGAGAGAGAGAGAGAGAGAGAGAGAGAGAGAGACCTGCATACATATGCAGACAGTCTGTTGCTTTGTGGAAAAAAAAAAAAAAAAAAAAAAAATTAATAACTATGAGTTATTACTGTAATTTGATGAATGATTTGTTAGAATGTATTGTTTTCTTTTCCAAGAAGAACAAAATAGAAGTAACAAAAATAGAACAATGAAGAAATATTTGATACCTGATGAACCATGTACCTCCTTTTAATTTGATCAGTTGATCACGCTTCTTACTCATTCAGCTCCAACTTGAATAGCATCCTGATCTGTTTTCACATTCTGACAAGAATATAGTTGTGAATCATTGCTTTTGTAATTGTACTAGTAGTTTCTTCATAGCAGAATGTCTACCTGAAGATGCTGTTTGAAAATTAAACATTTTTTTCTTTTCTGTGAAAAAAGTTTTTAAAGAAAATTCATGAACTGTCAAAATTGCTGGATAGCTGATATCCTGAAATTGATCTTAACCCTCACCCCCCCCCCCCCCACACACACACACACACACACACACACACACAACAGCCACCTCAATACATAATACTGTACACTTGATTTGGAGCACCATTAAATTGTTTAGATATTCTATAAAAAAAAATAGCAAAGTTAACATGTTTTGAAAATTTCCACAGGTTATCTAAGGTTTCTATTTGAAATGCATGCAAAAATTCTATTAGTTGAATATTATATTCACATTCCAGGTCGCCATTATGGCGTAATAAGCTGTGAAGGATGCAAAGGTTTCTTCAAGCGCAGTATACGGAAACAGCTGGGCTATGCATGTCGAGGAAGTCGAGATTGTCCAATCACAAAACACCATAGAAATCGGTGCCAGTACTGCCGCCTACAGAAGTGTCTTAGAGTTGGAATGCGATCAGAATGTAAGATAGCACTGATTTTATTTTTTATTATCTTATTTTTTAAATTTTTATCTATTTATTTATTTATTTATTTATTTATTTATTTATTTATTTATTTATTTATTTTTTCAATTTGCAGCAAGTTATTCTTGGGCTCTTACTGGCATCTATAAGTTTCACCTAGTATTGAAAAAATTCACTTTGGCCAATGAGATGAGTTCTTTCTAGACAGTTTTGTTACTTTATCATTCTTTGTTCAAATTTTTGAAACTTCTAAAAATTTTCAGCTTTGTGGCTAAAAAATACATGCCAGAATGAGCCTATCATTACCAAAAAAAAATTGACCTTATTGCAGTAAAGGGATCATCTTACGTGTTTTGATTTATTGCGCATCAAGATATTATCACTGTATGACATCTATTCCTTACACCTCTACCTGCTGGGTTCTACTCTGGTACTTCTCCACATTAAAGATCTATACATGTAACATTCTAAGTATGTAACATCCATAGAGACAACATGATGGCACTCACTATGAAGCAAGTTCAGTTGAAGCATATCTGTGATAATCTGTATATGGAAAGGGGTAGACTTTATTAAGAATTCGGTAAAATTAGTAATAATTAGTTTACTTTCTAGGATCATACTAATAAAAGTAGTAATAATAATAAAAATAGTAATAATAAATTAAAATCGAGCAGTTTTGGATGTTTTATGGAGAATTTTTGAGTTTATAATTGTTGCCCCAGCCCAATGATCATGAATTTGTAGACTGATTTTTTTATGCAAGAAGTCATTTTTGTCAAAATTAACCGTTCAATACCTTATTATATCTTAAGTCAGGCAATTATTAAAGAGCTTAATAAGATGTTATGCTGCTCTCTCATCCCTCTGAATGTCCTTCCCCATCCTCCCCCTAAGTCCCCCTATGGTTTGGATGGATCTTCATTCCTCCCATATAGCAACCATTACCTAGAAATTAAAATGAGTTGCTGTTTTTGATATGAAACCCCTACCTTTTTATTAATTAATTAATTAATTAATTAATTTATTTATTTATTTATTTATTTATTTTTTTTGTTAAACAGACATTCTGAATAGAAAATATATGCAGCCCAGTGACAGATTCCATAGCCCAACTTAATCTGTGTTAACTTCATATAATATTTATATATTGTTAGTAATAAAGCATAGATAGGGACCGGTGGTGTGTGAGATGAGATTCTCCCTGGATCAGTTTGCAAAACTTGGAATAAGTATTACAATGCAGTTCTTAGTAAAAGCTACACAATGAGCAGCAAAAGCTCGATTTTCTTGGAAATTTCAACATGTTCCTGTAATCACCCAAGGTATTACTATATCATATCCGAACCTGTTGAGATAATTATCATCAATAGATGGCACTGTTGTCAATGTAAGTGTTAGAACAAGGTGGTTATTCAGGGGGAAAGTGTTAAAACTTTTAGGAAAATGAATCTTTGCTGTATAAAGGTTAAATGTTCATTTAATGCCTTAAAATGATAAGAGCAGACTCTCAACTGTTGTCTTGTCACTACCATGGTAATTCTGCTTGGCATCAGTAAATTTGTAGCTGTGAGGAAAACAGCTTTATTTTCTGGAAACTGACAGATTGTAACTTACCAGTCTTAGCCACTTCTTTCATACCGAACCTAGATGTTTTATACATACGTATGCCACTCACTGCCGATTAATTTTGCTATCAATGAAATGAGTATAGTATAGTGCTACAATAGATTAATTTAGTTATTAGCCTGCTCTTGTTCTAAAAAGATTATAGCAATAGCAAACCTGAAGTTTTCCATTTTAGAAATTATAGTTGTATTAGTAGACAGCAATGTGGTTTTTATTCAACTTGGGAGAGATGGGACACTGTTTTGAGATTCATTTTAGTCGTTTGAGTGAGTGAGCGTAGTTATAACTTGCTTCTCTAGTGAACCAATGTCTCTCGCCAGCTGTTCAGCAAGAGAGAAAGCCGCCAGAGACGAGGGAAAAATCGCCTGGAAACATTGCCACGTCCACGCAGAAGATCTACATCAGGAAGGACTTTGGCAGCCCATCTGCAGCAGTTCCTACTTTTGTTACCACACCCAAGGTATTTAATTAATTAATCATCTAATGTATTTATTTATTTTTTTATATACAAACAACACAGAACAAAGCAGTCTTCTACAAAACTCCCTCAATGTTAAAGGGATAATAACTCTTCGTTTCAGCCAAAAAATGAATTTTCCTGGAGTAAACAACAATTTTCCCATACTTACTAATGGTTAATGAATCCATTTTTACATTCAAAGTTAGTCCCTGGTTTTTTTCTAAAAAGTTTGGTTTTTTGTTAAAATCTCTTAAGAGATTATAACAGAGTATAGCCTTCAATGGAGGTCACGTGGTCTAAAGACAAGCTCGGATATCAGAATAAGAGCTATAACTGCCGTTTTTGTGGTAAAAAAGAATGTATTATATTTCTGTGAGTTCTTCACAATGTTTTTATTGTGAAATATAGATCTCATACGAAGAGTTATTATCCCTTTAAGGATATTTAACTGTGCACTAATTAGTGAAGATTTATAAACACTGCTGACTTGATGTAATATTAAGACTCACCTATTTTGGGCACTTACAAAGTCTAAGAATGTGGCTTTCTAAGCAGAGATTCCCTGTCATCAACTCGCTAGCAAGTGCTTAATCTGTATACTGAATAGAATAGAAGTTGCTCCAAATGATGGTAATAAATGTACAATTAAATAGACAATAAATAGACAGTCATTTTGTAATAAGCTGGTCTTTTCACTGTTGCATTGTAGGGTAAAGTTGGGGAGAACTTACTTGCCAACATGCAGGAGCGGTTGGTTCAGACTGACCAAGGAGTGGCAGTGATCAGCCCGCAGGTGCTTGGGGTGTCCGCATCAAATGCAGGTAATACTGATTGGGTCGGAGTGACCTATAGATCGATTGTGTCAGAGTGACCGCTGGCTTGATTAGGTCAGAGTGATCTCCAGACTGTTTGTGTCAGAGTGACCGCTGGCCTGATTGGGTCAGAGTGACCGCTGGCCTCAGGTCAGAATGACTGCGAGACTGATTGTGTCAGAGTGACCACTGGTCTGATTGGGTCAGGGTGACCTTCAGACTGATTGTGTAAGAGTGACTGCAAGCCTGATTGGGTCAGAGCAACCTCTAGACTGATTGTCAGAGTGACTGCCAGCTTGATTGGGTCAAGAGTTAACTGATTTGTTAATTTATCCCTTTCCTGCTTAAATTCCAGTTCAGGAGCAAAGCTCTAGCATATATCACGTATGACTCTGTAGCTTATATATATGGCACTTAATTTTAATATTCAACCTAATACAATCAATTGTATGCATCACACCATGTTTTGTCTATAATTATTAAGTTGAAACTACACACATGCCTTGTTTCCAGACCTCAGCACACTGGCTAGTGTGGTCACCACCTTGGCGACCATGGGCAAGGAGAAGGAAGACGAGAACAACTCGGAACTTAATGTTCCCATGGCAACACCAAATGGTGACACCGGTGATGGGAATGACTCTGTAGCCAAGGCGTTTGACACCCTGGCCAAGGCCATCCAGCAGGCCCCCATGGTGAACTCTACAGATAATTTGGTAGGTAATAGGTTGGCCATAAATGAAGTGTATGTGATGTAGGAGCACAAGTAGATGTTATGTATGTTTTGTAAGCAAGTGGTGTATCTCATTTATAACATGGTGAATATATGAAGAATAAGACACAGTTGTGGTGTAGCTGGCATTCATTTGTGCCATTTATCCCTTCATGGGAACACATTCTTAGGTAAATCTATTTCAAAGATTTCAAATAATCTCTATGCTTTAACTAAAAAAAAATTAGCTTTAACTAAAAAAGCTTTAATTTGGTATTAACAGCTTATAGACCAGCTCAAGTGGAGCTCAGGGTTTTCTTTTGATTCAAGTTTGGGCAACTGTTACTATAACAATACAAAACCAATGCATGATAATTCAATTTTTTAATAAAAACAACAATGATTGTTAAACTGAAGAAATACTATTGTGCAAAAAAAAAAAATTAATTACTCTACCCAGTTTTAATTGTTTTTTCACAGGTTGGTAGCAGTGAGCATAGTAATAATGACAGCTTAGAAGGTAAGTTAAATGACGATTAAATAACGTTATGCAAAAATATCAGTTTTTATTATGATACTTTTCTGCAAATAATGATTGTGGCAAGATATAAAAAAGTTAAATTAAGCTCACAGGTTAGATATAACTCAGAAAGATCTGTTAAACAGTAATACAACAGTGAACATCATGTCTTAGAATGGTGAAAATTTAAATAAATAAAATTAAATTTTGATATTAAATATCAAGTTATAAATTATTTATTTGTTTGTTTGTTCGCCTTCCTGCCTGTCTGTCTAATCTGTTTGAGAATATATTTATTGTAGGACCTATTTTGATGGATAACAACTTCCAGTTCAACCTTACGACTCCGTCCCCCATGCCCACCTATCTGAATGTGCACTACATCTGCGAGAGCGCATCACGTTTGCTCTTCTTGTCCATGCATTGGGCAAAGGCTGTGCCCGCATTTGCAGCTTTAAGGTAAGTACCATGTCATTTAGAGGATTTATGATATATACACTTTGTTTCAGAGCTAAAGCCTATATTTCAGGTGCAGTTTACAGTATATATACTCTTTTGAATGTGCTCAAAATCTGCTTATTATTAAGAACCTTATGTTTTATGTCTTTGTCCTACATTGGGAGAATGTTGTGGCAGCTTTTACAGCATTATGGGAAGTGATATGTTTTAGTAAGGGATTCAGATATGCTCCAAGGCTGTGAAGGGATTCTGATCTTGTCCAGCAGTGGGCAAAACTTGTGTCAGCTTTTGCAGCATTATATTTGAATCTGAATTCCACTTACTAGGCTGTGACTGTGCATTATGCTTATTGTCATGGAACAGCAGAAGGATATTTTTAATGCATTATGATTTGGTATAATTAAAAAGTGATGATACTGAAAGAATATATTTTAAATACAAGTGCTTGATGGTGAGATTTAATACTGAGAATTCTAATTTAAAAAAAAGCAGTAAAAGAGTCAATTCGACTCAAATTTCTAAAAAACAAAAACTTGTTTTCTGAAGTTTATATATTTTCTGCTTGAGCCCAGGCGGGCAAAATATTAATCTCTTCTTTTTGATGTTGGGGATCAAGGTAGTTTGCCTTAGAAAATGTGCAGAAATTCACTTTCACAGTTTCTCTTTATGAAGCCATTTTTGATAATTTAGTAATTACGCACAATTTCTTTTTCAGCCCAGACATTCAGAATGTCATTGTGCGTTCGTGCTGGAGTGAGTTGTTTACACTTGGCCTGGCGCAGTGTGCCCACGTGATGGCCCTATCCACCATACTGACGGCCATAGTTAGTCACTTACAGACCAGAGTACAGCAAGGTATAGTTTATATTGTATAGCTACTATATTGACTGCCAATATTTTTTCCAGTATTTTATGGTGAGGGTCTGTACTCTTGGATATAGGGATAAGGGAATGTGAATAACTCTTAGTTTATCTCCTGTAGTGTGAATTTATCACGGATGCATTTCTATATACACACGCTGGACCATACAGTAGTGCAGAGGACAACATAAAAGCAGAGTCAGACACAAGCACACTCACACGTGTGCTCACACATGTGCATACACATACATACACACATGGCATACATTATTGTCACGAAAAAAAAAAACATTCAGTAGAAGGAATTTTTTAGCACAAGTCATTTGTACTTCCAGACAAGCTTGCTGCAGACCATGTGAAGGCAGTCTCAGAACACATCATGAAGCTACAGATGTATGTCCAGGTGTTACAGGGCATGCAGGTGGACGCTGAGGAGTATGCCTATCTCAAGGCACTGGTGCTCTTTAACACAGGTAACACACCAGCTTGGAATGGGGAGGGGGGGGATGGATAAAAGTACAGGATATAATATATGTCAATGGGTGAAGGGAGTAGATGGGTGGAGATGGATAAAAATACAGGATATAATATATGTTGATGGGTGAAGGGAGTAGATGGGTGGAGATGGATAAAAATACAGGATATAATATATCTTGATGGGTGAAGGGAGTAGATGGGTGGGGATGGATAAAAGTACAGGATATAATATATCTTGATGGGTGAAGGGGGTAGATGGGTGGGGATGGATAAATGGGGTGATTTCAGGATCAGTACCTTGTTGTGGATGAATGGGTGGGTGAAGTCAGGAAAGATGGGTTAAGGGATGGGTGGACAGACAAATAGAATTGGGGGCAGGGGCTGAGAGAGAGAGGTTGTGGAGTTTCTTAGTGTTAGATTTGGAAAAAAATTAAAACTTGAATGAGAAGGCAGCATTTATCAGAATACAAAGTTAGTGTAGTGTAACTGCTATAGGTGTGCCACAAAGGCAAGTATGTTGAAGTAATGATTGCTATATAGCTATGATGAATTCAATATGAATTGTTTCACTTGTGACTACAACATACCCTGTATTTTTATCCCAGTTTGTTACTTTGAAATCCCCCTTAGGATGCCTGATATTTGATGTAACCAGCATTGGTTTGTAAATTTGACAGCTTTGCTGCTTTGTATTTAATGCCCACTTTTCCTTCTAAATTCCCATGTCAATTCTTTGTACTCTTCCAGACAGTCCCAGTTTGTCTCACCAACAGTTCCGCCAAGTGGAGAAGGTGCAAGAAAAAGTCTACCACGAATTAGAGGCATACGAAGAGGCCAAGTCCCAATCAAACTCACACAGAGACCGGTACTCCAAGTTATTATTGAGGCTCCCAGCCCTGCGCTCCTTGAGCCCCAGCATCATGGAGGAACTGTTCTTTGCTGGTTTGATCGGTAGTGTACAGATAGATAGTATAATTCCGTACATACTCCGCATGGAGACGACGGAGTACCATGGACCCGGTGTGGCAGCGGCAGCCTCTGTGGCAGCCTCCGTTGGCGTGACGTCCTCCCCCGGACCACAGGAAGTGGTCACTGCAATACCCACGGACGGTCAGCAGCAACATATGTATACAACGTCCACTGGGCAGCAAGTCATGGTCACTGGTGGTCAGCAGTATGCTACAGCTGTTTCTATGGATACATAAGGTGCCATGGTAACAGTTTCTATGGATACCCAAGGTGCCATGGTAACAGTAAGCCTGCTACTTTGGATACTGAAGGGAAACCATAAATGACTTGCCCAGTAACGTGGCTAACTGTAGTTCTGTATACTTGCTACTATAGAGAATGAAAAATATAGATAACTGTCCATTTGCTGTAATGGGCACATCTGAAAGCTTGTTACCATGGAAATGTAAGTTTTGTAATAGTGGATATATATAAGACAATGAAGAAGATAAAACAGACTAATGGCAAATGAATGTCAACCTATTTTTACCATATTGTTAAAACTTTCATTCACAATTCAGAATACAACTGCCTGGTTGTATTTTCACAATTTATGCCATTTGAAAAGATTCAATTATCAAATCATTCATTAGCAAGTTCCAGTATAAAAGAAGCCTAAATGCTTTAATTGATGTGCTAACCTGGCAGTTGCCTGGGATATTTTGAACAGATTATGCGATTGCTTGGCATTGTGAATGCTAATACTTGCTGTAAAAAAAAAAAGGGGTGTAGTATAATTTGCATCAAGTTTGCATGATCTTTTATGGAGGCAGTCTTAGCGATCTCTTCAAGCAGAATACAAGGTATTTTATGTTTTGCCCTTGTTTTTGTTAGTTGATTGATTTTTACTATTTATCATAGTACTGGTGAAAAAGAGAATGTTGTATTTAATGCAAGATCCGTGCATGTTTTTTATTGTCAATTTATTTGTGCTGTATAGAGGCCCTAGGCCTAGAAAATTGTGTAGATATTTTTATCGGCAAGTTTTCCTTTTGATTTTTTTAAATAATGTATTATCCTAACAAAGTGTATATTAAATGTGCTGTATTATAGTTCCATATTTCTCTATTGCGATTTAGAATAATGGCAGAACAAGGAAAGTTGTCCCTAAGATGCGCAAGGGGACGGGACCAAGTTGAATAGTAATATTATGATCTATTTCTGATACACTTAGTTTGCCAATTCTCTTCTTCTTATTATTATCAGTGGAACAGTATGGAATTGCTTTTGTTCTATAGCACGGTGATTTTTAGAATATATTTTATCATTCATGTTTTGTAACTTTGTCCCCCGTTTCCCTTACTGTGTTTCTACTTTGTAATGCAGATACCAAATAAGTGGGGAGGACAAGATAATGCTTCGGTCGCATTTTCAGCCAAGTTGGGATGGCTTATCTTACAACAGCTTAACTCAGTTTTTTGTATAATTGTGATTTCTTACCATAACAACAGCTTGGCATGGAACACAACTTAACCAAATCACAAAAGCATCAATGGGTTCAATTAATTCCCAATTAAACTGTCTTCCGTGTAGTTCAATCTAATTAAGCAGGGCCTTGCTAATTGCAATCAGATGAAGAGATTTGCATCCCTCCTCCTGACATTGTCTAGCATACAGGTGATTATACAAGTAGGTTGAAAGCAAGAGGGGGCGCGTTAATCTGTTAAACTGATTGCATTCAGCCAGAATACCTGCCGAGTTGGATCTACTTTTATAAGATGATAGTTTCATTGAAAATGTGCCCAGCGAGACAACAGAGGGATTAGATTGGCTTCAAATTCTAAGCTTAGGCAGCGTTTTATTAAGTTAAGTTCTTAAACTCGGCTGTTGATGTTGCTATGGACACTCTTGTTAGGTGCAGGTCATCTTTTAATGTGCCACCAGTTCAAGGTATTTGTAGAATGAGGAATACAATAAATATATAAACTGTATTTTAAGATATGTACACACTAGAATTCATCACTTTTGGTGGCTTATTATTGTGATTTCCTAACCATATCAGTAACTTGGCGTTGGAGCTAGGGCCCGTAGGGGCTTTATTTCAAATACAGTGGCAGCGGAGTTGACATGAAGGAGATCTGATTGCCTCTTTGTGGTTAGAAATTATAACTGTTATACAGTTTCTGGTCCTTTTTATTGCCATCACAGAATCAGATATGTTTATGAAAATTTGTACAAATTAGGTAAGAAGAACCCACTTCAAGATATCCACCCAAACATGACCACTTTCTTTGTAATCATACCTTGGAACTCTCTGAAAAGTAACAAAAACAACCCCCATGCTTGTTATTTTATCAAACCTGTAAGAATTTTACTGAATTGGATTAAATGGCCAGTCATGATTAAGCTTGTAGAATGGAGTCGTTTGTCACTGTGAAAGGGAATATACCATAACTTTTTCTTATTTTGTGTAAAACAGACAGTCCTTTCTGGGTTGTTAGGTGGTTCTTGTTGACAGCATTATACAACTCGGTATATGTTGTTCAAGCAGCAACTGACATTAAACACGACCTATCTCATCAACTTTGTCCCAAGTTTACTGAATTTTAGTAACCTTTGGTCAGTTTTACAAATAAACTTTAGCATAAAAATTGTTCTCAACTTCAAGACAAAAATGTTGGATTTTCTCTGTGCAGAAGTCCACTTAATAATAGCTAGTTTTGGTTTTAAAAACGAGCCAGATCTTTTTTGTTATAAAACGGGACTAAAGGATTAATTAATGGAACTGTACTTGGGTTGAGACAAAAATTTTGGTCTAAAAAGTGAGACTGGCCCTTATAAGGTACAAGAAATGTTTTTGTCATTATTGTGTGGTAGATGATGTCACTTCTTTAAATATTGAATGTGTAAAGAGCTAGCTTCCCCTAGTTGTATCAAGGATTTTTACAGTTACAGGTAATGTAATGCAATTCTCAATTTGTAAGAAATTAATTATCTTATAAGATGGTGTATAAACATAGGAGTGTTATCATAAGCATATATATAACATATAATGTTAAGGTTTTGCTTGTCGTCAATTTAATTGCAACTGTCATTTAATGACACTGAATAATGGTAGGATTTTGTATCTTGTAAAAAGAAAATAGAAGAGACCATGATCATGAGTCTGTGTTTCCACCTCAACTGTGTTTTCTCTCTTCAAAAAGTTAAAATTTTGCTTAAAGGAGTCATGATTAAAGGAAGATAGGGTTAAGTTGATTCCTTGGAGTTTCATTTGCGTCTCTCTCACTCTGTTTCTCATTTGGCATGTCTCTGTTTGGCAAAAGAACTTATGGAGTAGAAAGTTAGTCTGAACTTTGAGAATGAAATTGCTGTTTTATTTTTTGCAGGATTTTATCTGAATGCAAAAGTAAGCAATCCTGTACAATTTCATTTTATAAAACTAGACCAATAGCTTCTTTTTAGGCGTACTATTAATGCTTGATCCTAAGCTGGTCAAAACAGTAATTTTTTTTTTTCTTTTTTTTTTTTTTTTTTTTTGCTCTTGAAATTAAAAAAAAAATTGAGCATAGTTCTTATCAAGTAAGGCCCACGAGCATAGATGTTCGATTCAGTTCAGTGTCTCCAGAAAATGACCTTGAAATATTTTTGACTATATAGTAAGAAATTATCAACATCATGTATTTCTTGTCCCTTGGAGCAAAACATTATTGAGGCGGTGCCTTGTGTGGTTTATTTGATGATGACTCTGCCGAAATAGGAAAGATAACAGTGTAATAAATAGTGTTAACAATATCATGCGATAAATGTAAAAAATAAATAAAATCGCAATATGTCAATGGTACAGTGATGCCAAGAGAGAAGCACTTGAAGTGCTCTTTAAATTTATTGCTTATGATACATGCAGGGTGGCAAGTTCACATTTTTGGAGATATTTCTATTTTTCCCTTGAAGAAAAAATAGCAATTTTTTGTGTCATTTCATGTGGATAATAGAAAATACAATAATCTAGAGTTTGTGGATACCTTGAACTGTTTATAGAATTTCTAAATACTTGGGCGTAAGCTATAGTATGCATTATCTGGCTAAAGTGGAACACTTCTTGTTGCAATAAGATTGTGAGGTGCACTACAAGTAAATGAACACAGTTAGTGGACAGTGATGGCTTCAGGGGTGTTTATAGGATATCTTTGCAGTAGAATAATTCCTATTTTTGTTATACTTTAGCAACAAAATTTCTATTTTCTCCATTTTTCTGAATTCTTTATTTCCTTCTTTCTGAAGGTCTGTTTTAATTTGACACCCTGCATTTGTTTTTAAGCTGATTTTAAATCTCTTGGATGATGGGTTCTTTGGCATTTTTTGCTTGCATCAATGTAAAATTATTTATTAAGGAAAATCTTTGATTACTGGTTGAATGGCCCTGCTCTGTTTTATTGTTGGAATAATTCATTGGTTTAGAAGGTGTAGTTTGTAACAGAAATAGCTGTTGTAAGGTTCATTTTACATTTGTCTTTGATGGTCAGTGGCTGTTCTGAAGTAAAAAATCTGCATCTATTATGCTAAATATATTAATAGATGATAACTGCTTTTTATGGGAAAATATACTATTACTGTTTTTTTATTTTATATTTAGTTATCATTTTTCATTTATTTATTTATTTATTTATTTATTTATTTATTTATTTATTTATTTATTTCATTTTAAAATTAATTTCCACCAACCAGCTCATTAATTTTCATCACATTAAAATGTGAAAAGAGAGGGTTGGGGTGTTCAAAGACAACTCGCACTTTGTGAGCCTGTACTGTATTTACATAGTGTGTTATTTGTGATGCTCGTTTATTAACTGGAGGAAAACAACATTGGTCCCTGATTGTGATAAATGGAGGAAAAGAAAGTCTTATAGATTTATTGTAACGGAATTGGCAGCATCTACGTGGAGTAATAATTATTATAATAATAGTGATGAAGATAATTGATATTATGATTATAAACAAATTTGGAACCATATGCAGAGTTCTTTTATCATTGTTGTTTTTTTACAGGTTTTTTTACATGTTTTTGATTTTTCAATTTTCACTCAATTTTATTTTATTTTATTTATATTTTTTTTATCATTTACTTAATAATTGAAATTTTTTCTTACTCTAGATACAGAGAAATGCTCTCTTTGGTAAAAGAAGTTCAACAATCAGAATAATTACGATCATTTTCACGTAATAAGTAACTACTTTTTGTAGTATTTCTCTAAAATTTTTGTATTCAATTTGGTTGCCTTATCAGTGCAAAACCACGTTAATTTTATAACTTAACTGGGTAGTTTATTGTTGTAAAAGTTTTGATCAAATTTGAAAATTGGCAAAGATTAATGTCAAGATATTAATAACTAGAGGATCAGTTATTTTACCACGTGGTCCAGTGAGATTAAGTTCAAAAGTAATTCGAATTCCAAATTAAGACTCCCAATATGATTTCCTATTAATTAACAAATAAATAGAATTAGAAGGTGAAAAGAATACCATTCAAAAGAAAATTCCAGAAAAAAAAAAGATATCAGAATAGACCGGCAAACACAACATCGCTACGTCACGGTGGACCTATTTCATATACATTATCCACTCGACAACACAATCAAAAACGATATCAGCATTTTACAATTAAACACAATTTGTAATGCAGAATAAAGATTAAATAAAAACTGACGGAGAACCAAAAAAACATCAAAAATGTTTTTGAACCTTGATCTATTCCCCGTCATCATAAAAACGTGCCCTTCTCGTTTCACTTCTACAAGGTTCTATAGTTCGTTTTCAAGCAGCTGTGTATAGGGTTTCGATAAACTACTTAACGTGAACATGAAATGTCAAATCTCACAAATGCGCTTTATTTCTCAAAGATGGTTTCTTTCCCACATGCATTAAAACTTTTATGTTATCAAAATTCTCAACATGCGCCCTTTGTAGTAATAAGAGATCTTTGAAGGCAGAGGTTGATTCCATTTTATCATTCATGATTCACAATTCTTGAAAAATTACAATGATAATTGAATTCCACAAAAATTAATTAATCAGCGATGACTGATTGTAATTCACATTTTGGCCAAATACTATGACAATTTATTTCACATGAGAACAGGACAAGGCATTCAAAGGAGTTGGAAACAAAAATCAGAGAAAAACGAAAGCAACAGAGTGATCGGCATAATGTCTTGTGTTATTGGTCCTTTCTTCTGTGCCAACAAGGACTAGTTTGGACAGCAGACTGCCCACATGTCAGTCGGATGGATGTCACACCAGTGGTCATCCGGGCAGCCAGCACATCCTCGACCACAGCAGTAGCCGGAGAGGGGCCCTCTTGGGTCGCCATTACATTTTTGGGTCTTCGACTTTGAGGAGGAAATGACTGAAAGAAAAACGTGTTTTGAATGCAGGTGCTAATGATAAATTTTGATTGGTTTTGTCTCGTTTGTTAGTTTTTTATTTTCATTTATTGAGAGAGAGAGAGAGAGAGAGAGAGAGAGAGACCAAAGGAATTCTCATGAAGATGGTGAATACTTTACTTACCGCTACTCGTGACCAGTAAAACTGCCAGCACCAAACAACAGGATAGTCGCGCGGACACCATCTCGTCTCAAATTATGACTGCCATGATATTAAAGTAAATCATAAATCATTATATAAACTATATAAATTATGAAATAAAAACACCCATCTCCTGTGTTTACAGCATTCACAAACCCCACAAAGTTTTACAAGAGCAACATATCTTGATTTTGAGACTACCGGGAGTACGACGGTTTGGTTACAGAATGGTGACAGAACGCTCGAGTCATACCAGAGAGGGATCTGTCAGGGTGGCAGTTTTCTATCAAAACAACCTACCAGCACCTAAGTAGTATTTCATGAATTCGAAAACCAGTTTAACAATTCTAAATTGTAAATTCATCTCCATGATATACATAATTATTCATTTTAAAACTGCAACCAAATAGCTGACGTTTTGCATTGATCAAAGGGCATATGGGAATTTTACTAAAAATATAATTTGTTTACGTACCAAAATGCCCACATGCATACAATACCAATGTAGGTATTTTTCGAGAGAATTATTATTAAAATATAAAGCTATCAATATTCGAGAGAATATCATCTCGCCTTCGAGTAAGGCTCACTTTTACACACTGGGAAAAAATTGGCAACATGTAAAGATGTGTATAAAACTTACTTATCTGAACCTAAAAAACCTTACTTATCTGGACCAAACTGTCCAGTATTTTGAGATGTTCCTAATCAGCGGGGTGACTAAGAGCATACTGTCATATACTGAACATCTATATATAATACTGTCAATACTTGAGGATTTAAGCAACCTTCGTTCCTAGGCTAACTGTATTTACAAAATACTAGCAAAGCCAAGTTTCCTTAGTTCCAATATCGTTTCAGTCGGTAGATTCTAGAAAACTAAATGCAAATTTATGAAAAAAATATCAAGTTACCTTGGTTTCTAGACTTTCTAAGTATCGTTTATATTCTGTGTCAAATTCACGCGTTTTCCAGCCTTGGTATCTCTAGTACTAGTCTTATAAAAGCCTCTGGCTCTTGGTTGAAGTACCCAGAATTTCAAACAGCGGTCGGTATATATAGGGTTTCTTGGTAAACAATCCAGGTAATAAGAGTAAATTGGATTTATCATTGAAACAATTGTCCAGGAAAGGAATCAATCTCACATCCGTTCAAATTCGACAACTTCAGTGGGCACATAGTAATTATGTGGACTCGTAAAGTCAACCATTATAAGTAAATAACATTGTTCTAGATGAAGCATATTCATATTATAAGGATACTTTATGCATTTAAAAGTATGATCATATCAGGCGAAACGCGACAAAACAATGGTACAGTATTTTCCATATCTTGTGTCGTATAGTAAATGTATGTGGGACTTATGTCAGATGTATTTTATCTTGGCGGGCGAACACGGCAAAAACATATCATCCTTGTCCCCTCCCCCTTTTCCTGCCCTTTGAAAAATCCCGGAACCCACTTTATAGTAATTAGCTAGATCCCAGGATGTTTACGTGTAAGTGGCCCTTTATCATAATCACAGAGCTAATATCCTATTGCATATAAGGGAAATCATGGGACCTCCTAAATTACAAAACTGATTTGGCGATTAAAAGAGAGAAAGGACAAGACTGCTATAGCAAATTTTGTAAATAAGGTGATTTTAAAACACGTGTGATAAGCGGCTAATATAAGGAGTCCTATCCACTTACCTGTACCATCTTTAATGTATGTGGTATAACATTGTATTTTTACTACTAGTAGTTACGGAGGCATTAAATGTAAAACATTCCTGTGCTCTATAAAATTATTATTATTTTATTAAAGGGCGCATTCAGCCCCCTCTGCTGAAAAGAGAAAGTTCGTGGTTGGACCAGCAGAAATCTTGGTTCACATTTGGACAAATGGAATGGGCCGTTTCATTTGTCCAAGGTTCATGCAAATACAAATTGCACCAGTTAACAAGGGACAGGAAAGTTAAGGGGAAGTCCCCATTTGATATCTCATCATTATTTCATCATAACTTCAAAAAGACTGACCGACGAATTACATCAAAGCCACTTACAAAATTGGCCCTCAAATTAACCACTTATTATCTGACGTTCATCACAATTACACTTTATCATCGAATGTTTAATTTGAAATTTTAACAAAAGCCAAAAGTCGACTCATCGAAATGATAGACGGTCATCGCATCGCCTACATTACTTGTTTTCAGAGTCATCTAAGGTTTGTAATATAATGAATAAATTTATACGTTGACATCTTACCTGAAAGACGTATTACGTGTAAAGTGAATAAACTGTTCTACGGGACCAGCCACGTGACTGGAATAGTGCATGTCCTGCGTGTTGAGCTTTTAACAGTTGTTTTGAATCCCAGTGTCCACAAGAGCTCATTCCCACTGAAACTATCGGTCTACGTACATCGATCTAACTCCGCGGGGACTCTAACTCTTTCTGCCAGCGTACTTGTATAATCATCAGCTTTACTTTACTCAACGCCAGTAGGAGGCACGTGAATCTCTTTATCTGATTGCGTTCAGCGAGGGTCCCCGTGAAGTTGGATCGATCTACGTAGACCTATAGTTCCATTGGGAATGGACCCTTAGACGCACCCCGTGTCTCACAATTCACTGGGAATAGCTCATTTTTAGCATGCATTATGGAGGCAATTTCCACTGACTTCAGAAACTCAGGGTTACTGGACTGTGTGAAAGCCAAAAGGCCTAAACGTACGTGTATTTTCTTATTCATCATAGATTACTATTTTTAAAATTATCATTAAGAAAAAAAAATCAAAACATGGGTGTATGTAAAACAATTTTTATTCAATTCTTATATTTTTTCAATAAAATACAATGCTGCCTATAGAAAGTGTTTGCATTTTAAAAACGATAAATGTGGCTGTAAAAGTTAGAAATGAAGAAGTCGACTTAGATTACAGATCGGTTTTATATGGGTACACCATGATGATACAGAGGACATTGTTAAAATTTCCAGGAAAATGTTATTATTAACATTTTTTGTATGGGGCCTTTTTCAAAGTCTACTGCGCATTGTCTATGTCTATTAGCTGCGAAAGACAGTGCCATGTTATCATTATATACCAATAATTTCGGTCACCGAGGGTGTATCACATGAATTGATATGGCCAATGCAGCTGTCATGTTCTCAGCTAGGCACGTTCTCGTGAATATGAGGAGAAGAACCTCCACGTATAAAGAGTTATATAAAATATTCACTCATTCTTACTGGCCTACCCTTCGCCCAATGTTTTGAAAATGCCCCAAAGTCTAATTAGATCTACATGTATCTTTCCCAATCTAAACATTAAAAATGATAAAACCACTCAAATAAAAACACCTGACGTCAATATGCCGATCTAAAATATAAAGGAAATCACGTCGATCTAATTGACTGACCAGTCATGCAGAAGTAGATTATTTTGTTAGAAATTATATAAAACATGGATCCAAGTGCAGAAAAGGGGCAAATAATTATATTGTTGAGTAGAACAAGAAATTTTATGGCACGTTGAGTAGAAGGAGTTGCATTTTTTTCAAGGAAAATTTAATTTGGCTTTAAATTTTCAAGTTAACTGAAGGAGGGTTTAATCCTTCTTCACGCCACACAAATGGGGATAAATTCTGATGGAAAAAAAACGTTGGGAAATCTGATGAGGTATTCTTAATAATGCTTTTATCCGGATCGTCATCTTTTTGCATATAAAAAAGGGACTGTCTTGGACTGAATGCGGATGCTAGATTTTCAGTGAAGGAGGCTTGAAAACAATTACTGCACCCACTGAGAAGTTGCTACTATCATCACGAAACGGGTTTTTGTGCCTGCCTCGAAAAAATAGGTGAGATCGATCGAATGTAGAATTAATCATTGACATTGGACTCGAAAATCCTTAATTTGGAGTGTCTAAGTGTATTAAAAACCTCGCAGTACGCGCCTTTGTCAAGCACGTACTGGAACTGTTAATTGGTTATGGTAATGTACTGTTGTACGTTGTACTGCACTAGTTAGTAATTAGGTAGATTATTTGATTGAAGCCTAATATGAACAGTAGAAAATGAACAAATGACTTTAAAAAGTCGATTTTCCTGAATGGAAAAAATCTAACTTAGAAAACAGCACTTGGTAAAACAGGACATTGACCATTGCCCAGGGTGAGATCATTGACCAACTCACATTGGTCTTAAGGACACAATGCATTAAAAGGTCCAGAGTACAGCACTAGCAGACAGGAGCTGGTTTGACAAAAGAACTTTAACCCTTCAATATTGGTCTGTTTCATTTTGATATCAACCTGCTGTGCATCATCAGGTTTAATTACTGGTATTAACTGTATTATTTTTATTTTATTTCCAGAATTATGGTCCTTCCAACTCTCCTGTTTTATTCAGCAGCATCAGTTGTGATTCTCACAGTAGTTTTAGTGCTGTTATATTACACTCATCCCACTTTGTTGTTTGAGTGGTATATGAGGTGAGTGATCAAATGAATCTGGGGATAATATCACAAAATTGTTTTTGTACAGTATATATACATATTTTGTTGTTGTTGAAACAGAGGCAGCTAAATATTTTAATATTTCCTCCACACACACACACACACACATGCACGCTTATGCACATGCACACACATATCTATATATAAATTTGTGAAATTTCAGATACCAGCTCTACTCTAGTGGACTATGTGTTAGGTATGTAAAAAATGAAGAGCGCACCTATTGTTATGCGGAGAGGGGAACCAGGACCCCAGACAGGAGCTCTATATTGTTTATACATGGCTTCACTGCCAGCAAGGACATGTGGGTACCATTGGTGAAGGTAAGCAAAGCATTTTTGTTGATCTGTTTACATATCTGCTTGAATGTGTCCATAGTATTTTGTTAGAGAATATATATACTCTACACTTGCACCAGTAAATGGATTTAAGATATGTGAGCAAAAACTGTCAGTTTTGAACCTAATGTAATTAATTATAGGATAGATGGAATTTTATTGTGTTTTTAGGTATACTGCATTGATGACCCCCCCAAAAAAAGATATAAAGTAAAATTGCAAACAAATTTCAAACTCCTCACTTTTTACCAATAATTTATATTATCAATGGATAGATTATAATATTTTATTCCTTACAAATAAATACTTCGTTGACACCAGCCAAACTCTCTTACAAGATTTGAAAATATATACTTAAGATGTCTTTATTAGAAAATATAGATTTGTCAATAAGAAAATACAGTTGGGCAGATAGTATCAATCATGTTCAGTGAAGGAATGACTGTATTATATTTTAAGAAAATAATTCTTTTTTTTTTTTTCAGCTGCTTCCCAAGAACCTGCACATTGTAGCAGTGGACTTGGCTGGGCACGGGCATACCACACAAGTCCCAGGAGAAGATATATCATTTCTAGGACAAATTAAAACATTACATCAGGTAGGGATGCTGGAATTTTGTGGAAAATTTTGCCTTTTTCTTCACAAGCATGTCTTCCCTAGATTGCCTCTCACTTCTTTTATTTTCTTTCTTTCTTTAAGTTTATTATTCAGTTTATGACTGTATGACAAGTTTACCAGTTGTTCAAGAAGACCATAATCATGAATATTTGCAATTATCATTACAGTTTGTAGAACTTATAGGCCTCAATAGTGCCCCATACCATGTGATAGGCCAAAGCATGGGAGGGGCCATGGCAGGGTTATATGCTGCACATTATGGTCATGAAGTAGATAAAGTGACCCTTATATGTCCTGCAAGTAAGTGATTTAAAAATGAATGATGTCTTTTACTTTGATTTAGGCAACGGCATAGATATTAATTTTCTGTAAGATACCTCCACTCTAAAAAATATGCATGGTTATTCAGTGCAATTTGATCAGATTGTTTTTTCCCCTAACTTTTAGTATTTCCATATTTTTCATATTTTGGTGAAGATTGTTATGTATATATTCAATGTGTATATTGACTTTAGAATAATGCAAATGTTATATTTTAAGGCATTTTGTGCATTTTTTTCTTAATTTCCTTCAGTGAAGACGCCTGTAGAAACAGAATTCATTCATGAGTTACGCTCAGGACACTGTCGTCTCATTCCTAAAGAACCAGAAGAAGTTCAGTACATGATAGATTCCACTTTGTATAACAAAAGACGGTTCCCTAAACAGGTGAAATTTTATAAATAAATAAACCATAAGTAAAATTGACTCGAGCTTGTTAAGCTGTAAGTATCTGTCAATATACTTTTTGTGTGGAACAAATAATAGAGTTTATTTAAAATTAAAAGCAACATAAATATCCGAAAAACTCATTTTAAAGGAGCAGTCCGACAAGGGCTGCTTTAGAATGAAAATCAGTCCAACTCTCACCATTTAATGTCTTATTTGATTACACAGCATTTCTGTTTTCAATAGTCTGGGGTGGAGTGGAATGTCTTTGTGATCTTAATCACTGCTCAAGAGAAAAGCCACACATACCATCAGATAACATGGTTGTCTGAGGATGCAAGTTGACTTGATTTTAAATCTTGAGTTGTCCTTGTCTAAACTGGCTTCTATCCTCTTTATAACATGCCTTGTGCTGTATTTTTTTCTCTAGATCCTGAAGGCAGTTATTAAAACAAGAGAACCATATAATGACTTTTTTCATGAGTGTAAGTAGGCTAAGAGATTATATTATGATAAATTAATTAACTACTGAAGTTTAGTGAATAAATGATATCAAAGAAGCTTTAATTCATATTGCTTATTTTAGTATTACACTTACTAGGCTAAGCTGTATATTTGCAAACTTTGCTGCATATTTCTCATTTTCATGTTTCTTTTTCAGTGTACACTACCCTAGCTACAGATGAAGAAGGGGAGCAACTCATTCAGCATGCAGAGAAAATTACTGTACCATCACAAATAATTTGGGGGGAACATGATGAGGTAAAGAATATGTAATAGTTTATTTAATGTATGGTATGTATGATATATACTATATGCAGAAAACTAAAGGAAAAGCATTCAAAAGCTTCTGGTAACATGATATAATGATGTAAAGTATGCATGAACATTTTTGTAACAGGAAGCTAATAAGATAAAGTTATGTAAAAAGTTGTAACAGATTGTACATTTATAAAAGGTAATATATATTATCTGCAGTCGGCACCTTCATTGCCAATAGCTGGATGTCATTATACATTTAAACCACCAAGTTACATATAGTGTTGATATTCCATTTCGACAGCAAAAAATCACAACTGGTCAGGATTTTTTTAGTGCACATAAATGTAACTGTCTGAGGAAAACATAATTTCAAATTGCTTAAATACACATTTAAAGTTCTTCAGTTGGGTATATTATTTTCAGCTTGTCCATGTCTCTGGCTTCGATGTCCTAAAGAAGGCACTACCAAACTGTCAGAAGGCAGATGTTATTGAGAGGTGTGGTCACTCCACCAACATGGATCGTCCAGGCATGGTGGTCAAGCTTCTGCTACAGTTCCGTGGAGAGTATATTAAGACCAATAGGAAAAGTAAAGCTCAGTAAAGAAATACAGTCATCTCTGTGTTTGTTTGTCATTCCAAAGAGTGATAAAGAATTTGTCCTGCTGGAATTAACTGTGGTTCTTAAAAGGGAAAGTGAATGGTGTGAATTAGATTCTTGGTCCCTGCGTACATCAATTACTGGGAATTTTGATTAAATGGACAGAATCTATAATTTTTATTCTGATCTGCAGAAGAACGATTTTATAGCTAATTTTCCTTCATGCAGTTATTTATTATTCCACATTCTAAAGAAATGTATTTGATAGAGTTATTAATCAAAACTGTTGTGATTGAGTTATGAAGTATAAGGTGCTCAAAAGCTACTTATGGAGGAATGCATTAAAACAGGTTGTTTAATTACAAGTAACAACGATTGTTTTAGTAAGCTGTTTACTTAAAAAAAAAACACTGTTGCAAAATTAAACAGTTTAGTGTGTTGCCATTAAGATTTTGTTTTTTCTGTTGTGAATGTGTGTCTTCAGAAACGTGTAACACATCTACTCTTTTTTTGTAGTAGGTTACAGATTGATGTGATTTCTCAGGTTTTTACACTGAACCAAAAAAAAAATTTTAACGATATAAAGTGTTTGTAAAGTTTTTTTGTCATTTTTGTTTCATTTTTGTGTCATTTTTGTGTAAAAGATGAAAAGATCATTCAATAAATACATTAACAATTTTTCGTTTCATCTTTTTCTTCTTTCATCCTAAAGTAAAAAAGACTAAGACAGTAAAATTGTTGCAGAGAAAATAAATCTTAAAATTTATTTTAAAATATTAAAGTAGAAGGAACATATCACAGAGAGATTTTGTTGTTACACAGCAATGTTCAAGCTTTACACTTAATGGTTAATGCACTGAAATTTTTTTCTGAAGAGGGTGGTTCCACAACTAGTTTGTTCAAAGTGATTGCACAAATCTGTTTATGTAAAAGTTGCTAAGGATATATTTCAGGTCTGTTGTATCTCAGAATGGACGTATATCATCTAGCCTACAATATAATTCCCTGATATCAGTCACCAAAACCCTGAAATAATAATAAACAGAGTTTTAAGTTGGTGTTCTGATTTAAATAGTATGAAGTCCAAGTGTATCTTCACGTTTAAAAAAATTAACATGAAAAATATATTTGTTTCTACAAGTAATGCCCTGACAAATGATGCATATATGTTAAAATATTTCATAATGGGTAAGAAGTATTTAAAAATAAGTTTCATCACAGGCATTATCAGAGTCCTTTCTACGCAAAATCCTCATCTACTGCCTCATATGACTTGCTTTTTTCCTCTTACTAAAATCTGACTTCATTCCTATAATTTAAGACTGCTTTTGAAATATTTAAAAAAAAAGGCACTAAATTAAACTTAAAATGTTGATAATAAAAAATTTAGTCTTTTTTTCACCCAATTTAATTCCTCACATAATTGATGCTTGCGAAAAAACTCTTGCAATCCTTCGTATCTTTTCACGATATCAAACCCACAGAGCACTTGGAGTTTGTGTAAGTCTACAGGGCACAGCTGCATGGGCTGGCGAAAATCTTCTGCTAGATTTCCCGATCCATTCATACAACATGCAAAAAAGATACAATGGTCGATGCCCAGAAGATGACTGATCTCATGAACAAGAAGTTTACAGCTTCTATGCAGGAGAAGCTTTTTCCTTTCATAAGGGGTAGAACTGTTTGTTTGCTTCATCTCAAACCAATTTTCCTCTGAAAATACAATCCCTGGTTCGTAGCGGAAGAAACTGAAGATTGCCACACGATGGTTTCCAGCTGCCATGCCAGCAACAAATAGATCACTTTGCGCTTCGTAGAGATCCTCCATTGTGAGGGCAATTAGGCACAGCGCATTGTCAGGAATGTATTGTTTCATGGTAAGGAGAATGGTGTCTACAGCCAACTGTCGTCTGCCTGACTTGGCATCAAATCTGGCATTAAGGTGGTGTTTCTTGACTCGCTTGCTTTTTCTTGAGGTATATAGGGCTGTGAAATGATTAAAAATGGTATTTGTATGTTGCAATCAGGGTTAAAAAGAGAATTTCATGAAGGAAATGTATTGTTACTGCCTGATGAGTACTTGTCATCATAGTCATGTGAGTAAGCTTACCAGTTAATCACCTGAGAGAGTCATTAGATCGTGTGTATAGTTGAGTTGCATTTATGAATAGCCATTGGATAGTACAGTAACATTTAACTCAGCCTGAGGAACTCTGAAATTTTCACATATTTCACAGTCTGTGGATATCTCTTGCAGGGAACAGAAACATCATTAAAATCATTACAGTATGTGTGCCACAGAACCAAAGCAATTTTGCAAGAAAATCTAATGACTACAGATTTGGTTCAACAAGTAAAATAATTATCACAAATGCTATACAAAGAGAGCTGATATGCCAGGATCACCTTCACTCAATTCATGCCATACCAACATACCTTTTTCCTCAGAGCTTGGCACATCTATCCAGGTCATCTTGTTGTTTTCACATCTCAAATGGACAGGAGGCAAGACATCAACAGGCAGACAAAAGAACAGGCGTGTATACTCCACCAACTCTTCCATAGCAACCCCTACATGATATAAGAAAATTCAGTAGACTCCATATGACTTGGACGCTTCACAAGAAAGTTTGAGTTGGGCAGTGTTCACATGAAGTTTAGCTATTACCCAGAAAATATCTATTATTAGGTTCCACAAGATTTGATGGAGATAAAAATAAAGTGGGCCTTGCACACCCCCCCCCCTGAGAAAAGCCTCTTCTTTGAAATTCCTGGCTATATGCCTGTTATCAAAGTACCTGCAGGCCCGTAGCCAGGGGGGGTTCGGGGGGTTCGAAAGAACTGCCCCTTTTGCCAGGAAAAGGTCCACCCTGGGTAAAATTTGATCTAGGTACATGAAGTTTTTATGGGAAAAGGTCCACTTTTTCAGAAAAAGAACCCCCCTTTTGAAATTGCTGGCTACCGGCCTGACCTGAGTCTGAATCAAAATCTCCAAGTGGCTGGATGTATATCGTTCCCTCTGGATACTTCTCTTGAATAGTGGCTCCCTCTGGATTAAAATTCTGCCTCATATATTTTACTTTCCTTGAAGACAGCCAGGGGCATTCCCTGCAAAAATATCATTAAAACAACTTACACAAAACAACACACTAGTGTATCAGATTGAAGTGTGTCAGCAATTAATTGTTGCAAGTACAACTTGATGTTTTTACCATACAAGGAAAATACAATCAAGTTTCAATTGATGAAACATTTTGTATTTTCTACAAAGGTTTGAAAGAGAAAGCATACTACATTGACCTGAAACTACACTGAAAAAAAAAACAGTGCAATTATTAAATGAGACACTTAACAAACATTTATCAAACAACAGTAGGTATCATATACAAGGCAGAGATTACTGCATAAATCAAAGATTCTTCTTCACATGTAAAACAAAAACTTATATTTAATATACAGTATTCATGGTAAGATAACAAACAATATATGTTCAGTTGAAGAATGAATTCAAACATAAATAACGTTTTCACAAACCTGAGAAACTGTTTGAATGTCTGTCCATCTTCTCTAAATTGGGCCAACCAGTCCAGGTCACTGCTGGGGTCAGGGAGGGGAGGGAAATGACCCCCTGGCTGGAGTGGCCTGGGTATTGGTGCCAAGCTATCTAAATGAAAAAACCCGATTTTGTCTTTAGAATTTAATCTAAAAGGGCAGCATGTTCAGACATGGGGAAACTTTGAAGATGCTGCAGGTCCAGAGCACCTGCACTTAAAGAAAACTGCAGGTCCTCCTCATTCTAGTTCTGCTGGTTCAAACTAAGTATTTGATTTTCAATAGTCTACGTTTACATCTGATTTATTACTATGCATTGCAAGGTATTTTCACGTTAACATTGCTAGTCCAGATGACATATGACCCGTTGGACAGGCCATTTCCTATATGTCTTCATGTTTCAATTCTCACATAGGAAGACACAAGAACAGATCTTTAATATATAAGTAATACTTCTTCATAGCATGCACTCAAACCAATAAGGTGGAATAACAGCGTGGGTAATTTAAAGAGATGACTTCTTCCCACTTCTCCCCACCTCCAGTTATAGCCTTCATCTGTCTTGGTTTTGTCACTGGCTTGAATCCTGCGACGAACGGCACAGGTCTAGTTTTCATCTTGGATTTACTTGACTTCAGCTTCGGCATTTTGATTATTTCACAGCTCAGGCTGCAACAGCATTTTCAAACATAAAACTATATGGTTAATAAGTAATGCAACGCAGAAGTGTATTTACATTTTCTGTAGTTATAAAGATCTCTAGAAGTTGGTGGGTGTATCAAGTTTGAAACATTTATGAGAAAGAGAGAGAGTACTATTTTTCCCTAAAAATACATGCAATCATACTAATTATATTACTACAAGTAGTATAGCCGAGTACCACAAAGCCACTGTCCACTTCTCCCGCCCCGCACGCACACGTGCACACACACAAACACACACACACACACACACATTTCCACACAACACTGAGGCAACCAAAACACGCCTCCCATTCCCCGTGCAACTTACCACTTATTTCTTACAATTCCCTTGAAGAAAGCAAGTGTCAGTGATCATATGCCCGCAATAAATCTTCCTTGTTCTTATTAATCATGAAACTTGCTTGGACCAACTTGTTTAGTCTACACTCTATGCACTTTCGCTGACTCTGCATTCAGGCCTTGCTCTAGTTCTAAACAAATTTGACCTAGTTGAAAATAATGTGCTGACGTCAGTGACGTATATTGTGACGTATTTCACAAGCAATGTCTCACAGCCAGACTACACCACTTCCGAATAGAGGTTAGTAGAGGAGTTTTATGCGTTTTACTTAATGCCACAGCTAATTTTTTTTTATGACTGTCCAGTTGACGAATTTACAAGCTGTCAATTCAGCACTAAAGGTTTTATTTTAGAGCTTAATTTCACTTATGAAATAGGCATGAATGTGTAGCGTCAAAATTGGGTCAGAGTTTACGCATCGAAATCTACACGCTGATCAGTCAGATGGTCAACTTTAATTTGTCATTTTCAATTAGTTCTGTAGCAAATACCGATCTACGAACATTGTAGAAACACACTATCAACCTAAATAATTTCTGAAAAGCATCCGAGAAAATTAAAGGTCGAAAAAAACCTCAAAATATGCGGGCAGAATTTCATTGCACACTACTTATTCGATTTGTTTGAACTGGTTTTATTTAAATGCCTTTTTATCGATTGCGCCTGAGCACATGATAAATGCGTGCTTGCACGTGAAAAACTCGTGCACTGTTTTGTTAAGGAAAGTTGCATTTAAATGCATTAAGTAACCTATTTATACGAAAAGTAATGCTGGACGACACTGCTCTTGTATAGGTGTACTATTTTTGTTCTGTCTAATTTAGTAATTGGGAGAGAGAGAGCATACTTCTTTACCTGACCTTATTTCCAGACACCTGCTGTTCCATCTTGTGGTGTATTTTTTCCTACATTATTTATAACCTGGGAGAGTTCAATGAGAAATATGGCTTGCCTTGTTCAGTAAATGTTTCTCTCTTCACCATTGTGTAAGAAAGGCGATTGATGAAAATGGATAATATATAATTGATAAAAGGTGGTGAGAAAAAACTTGTTACGGACAAGTTTTACTTATGAAAAAATATATATATATCTGTGTACAATAGCCCAGCAATGTCTCTTTTGGTAAGTTATTATGTACTTAGGAGAAAGTAAATGCAATTTTTATATATTTATAGAAATTGCCTCAGGGTTATTTTGTAATTTTGATTAAAGGATGGAATTTTTCACCATGAAGCTAAAACAGCAGTTCTGCGCATGGGTATAGGGGTAGTTATATGCCTCGAAAAAATTAATTGGCGCAAAATCGCACTATAGAATGCAATTTTTTTATGAGCAAGTATATACCGTATACTGTCTGAAAGAAAATCTAGATTCAGTCTTCTTTTGCAAAGAATGAAGAGATTTAGGCTTCGTTCACATGCAATGTCTATTTTCTAAATTCTATTTTCTATTCGCGCTATCTTATGATCACGGTCTGTGCACTTAATATCCCGCCGCGTAATTACTGGCAGCGCGAGCCAGTTACTTATAGTAACTTATAGTAACTGGCTCGCGCTGCCAGTAATTACGCGGCGGGATATTCAGTGCATAGACCGTGATCATAAGACATGCCGCAAATAGAAAATAGAATTTAGAAAATAGACATTGCATGTGAACGAAGCCTTACCGATTAAGATATTGATCAACTGTGTTTTCCATTAACTGTTGGCAACTGTCATTGATTTCCTTGTTGATGCTGAATGTGAAGCAATTTATGGAAATGTGTTATATAATTTAAATGCTGTGAAATCAAGCTGGTCTGAAGCTGTCATCATAGGAAACATTTGGATCTAAATATATAATTATTTTTCTCTCTGATTGAATTTTATAAGTTGATTTATGTAGGTAAAAAAAAGTTAGAAAAATTGCTTTTGAGACACTATGAAAGTTTTTTCTAGTTTGTGAAATAATTATTGTTATTATCTAATGGAAAAAATAATTTTATTAGAGAAATAAAGATGCCTGTATGCTAGTAAAGGGTTTAAGTTCAATTCTGTCTTCATTATTTGTTGAATACATATAGCTTTTGTATTTTCACATAAAAACACAACTAAACCTTATTTTCAATTGATTAATTTTTAAGCTGTTAGGGTTAGAGTCAGTTTTTCACTACATTGTAAACAATAGATGTTTTTATTGCAAAATGAGAGTGCAGACCTTTTCCAAGGCAGCAATTTTTGATTATTATTGATTATTGATTGATTATTGATCTGGATCACCACCAAAAACTAATCATCTCTTCCTTGGCCCACTTTTGACAGTTCCTGAAAATTTCATCAAAATCGGTCCATAACTTTTTTGAGTTATGTTGATGACAAACAAACAAACAGACAAACAGGGGTGAAAACATAACCTCCTTGGCAGAGGTAAAAAGTGATTGTTATGTACACACACTGGACAATAGAAGTGTCACCCCCTGAACCAGAGTAATAATGTATAATGTCTGGTCTACTTATATGTGACTAATAAGTATAAAACCTCTGTGATTTTATTCATCACAATGATACTGTTTTCAGATCATTGATACTTTGAACTAGGACTTTTGGATTCATGTCGCAAATGTACTTTGGCCAACATTTGGATATAGAAATTATTGATATGTGGTACAAAAATGAAATAATAATAATAAACATTGGAGGATTTAAGTACTAAAAACTTACGCTATACTAGTGAGGGGGTAGGGGGTTTAGAAAGTTAGAAAATTGTCTCACTCATGTCGTACAAGGCGTTGGACGAGCATTCAAAATGTGGCCTGTCCAGCATAATCGTAAGCACTAAGAACTGGTCTGATCCTTCTAATCAGAGCTTCAAAGTCTTGTTCTTGGCAAGTAAGAGGAATGTTTGTTTGTTTTTAAATAATTTAATGCCTTTGCATTAAATAATGATTTTAAATAATGTTTTAACATTATAATTAAAATATGGGAACTTTTCTACAGTTTATTAGATTTTTATACTTGTTAGAGTTATCCCTATGTAGTCACATTCAATTCAGGTGCACACATTTGCATTACGACAGGCCATAAAATTTAATAATGTACTTTTAATTGTTATGCTGTTAATGTTTGTTGATAGAGGACGCCACCTGCCATGTTTGCAATATTTTAAGGTGAAGATTTTCAATGATAGATGGCGCCAATCCAAATGTGGGTGTGTGCTCAGTGGAACACTGTGATTGGTCCAATGCTATTTTAGAGGTCATGCAGTGTCCTTCAAGTTAGTATATATCACAAGTCAATATTGTTGAAAAAGTAAAGGATTACCGGTAGACTGTTGATGTATTGGAAGGCTTTTGGACTTTGTGGAGGTAAAGCATGGATGAGAACCTAAACTCCAAGAGAGTAGATAATAACAGATTGGACAAGTGTTCATTCCATGGTGGTGTACTAGTACATAAACACAATGGTAAGTTTTCTTCAACTTCTGTATTATATGTTGCTGCATTAGACAAGTGGGTCACTTTTGGGATGTTTGTGATATATAAAGCAGGTTATACGATAGCTCACCTGGATTAAAAACAGGCTTTCAGCTTAGATAAGCATTTTTGTCCCTCTTTTGGTATTTACTGGGTATTAACTTACTTTTTTACACTAAAGAAAAAGTGGGTAATAGCATATGAACTGCATCATGATTGTTTGTCGTGTTATAAGCTGTTTGTGTTATTGTCTAGACGGTTTCTGAACAGATGTTCTTAAATAAGTGATGCTATACCTGTATAGGTTGTATACTGTACACAGTTAATTGTATCATTTGTTGCTGTTTGTAGGTCTGGTTTAGAAGCACAATATGGAGGATTAAAATGTTATTTTCAATCTTCTGAATGTATTCATTTGTAAAAAAAAATGTAGAAATTAATTTTATTCTACTTTGGTGCAGCACTGGTGCTTCTTGTGTTTCTTTTTTCTTTTAGCTTGTAATACAAGCTTAGACAAATATAAATTGTCATGACCTCACTTTTTGAAAGCACTTCATTGAAATAAAAGTTTTGTAAGTGCCAAAAAGATATTGAATTAAGCTATAAATGAAACTGGTTTGCAAGAGGATGCAGAACTGGTTTTCCTTATCACTTGAAAGTTGGGCATACATATGCTACATAGTAAATAAAAGCATATGGAAAGGATAGTCTAGCTTTAGGGAGTGGGCAGGTCACCATGAAAGCGCTTGCTGGAGCAGAACTAGACCAATAATTGTCTGGTTATGTTAGAACTCAAATTANGCGTTAATGCTTTTTTGCTACTTCGATACTACAATGTACTGCATTTTCGTGCGGGTTGCCTTGGCAATTTCTTTTAAAAACAGATCTTTAATATATAAGTAATACTTCTTCATAGCATGCACTCAAACCAATAAGGTGGAATAACAGCATGGGTAATTTAAAGAGATGTCTTCTTCCCACCTCCAGTTATAGCCTTCATCTGTCTTGGTTTTGTCACTGGCTTGAATCCTGCGACGAACGGCACAGGTCTAGTTTTCATCTTGGATTTACTTGACTTCGGCTTCGGCATTTTGATTATTTCACAGCTCAGGCTGCAACAGCATTTTCAAACATAAAACTATATGGTTAATAAGTAATGCAACGCAGAAGTGTATGTACATTTTCTGTAGTTATAAAGATCTCTAGAAGTTGGTGGGTGTATCAAGTTTGAAACATTTATGAGAAAGAGAGAGAGTACTATTTTTCCCTAAAAATACATGCAATCATACTAATTATATTACTACAAGTAGTATAGCCGAGTACCACAAAGCCACTGTCCACTTCTCCCGCCCCGCACGCACACGTACACACACACACACACACACACATTTCCACACAACACTGAGGCAACCAAAACACGCCTCCCATTCCCCGTGCAACTTACCACTTATTTCTTACAATTCCCTTAAATAAAGCAAGTGCCAGTGATCATATGCTCTCAGTAAATCTTCCTTGTTCTTATCATGAAACTTGCTAGGACCAACTTGTTAGTCTACACTTTCGCTGACTCTGCATTCAGGCCTTGCTCTAGTTCTAAACAAATTTGACCTAGTTGAAAATAATGTGCTGACGTCAGTGACGTATATTGTGACGTATTTCACAAGCAATGTCTCACAGCCAGACTACACCACTTCCGAATAGAGGTTAGTAGAGGAGTTTTATGCGTTTTACTTAAAGCCACTGCTAATTTTTTTTATGACAGTCCAGTTGACGAATCTACGAGCTGTCAATTCATCACTAAAGGTTTTGTTTTAGAGCTTAATTTCACTTATGAAATAGGCATGAATGTGTAGCGTCAAAATTGGGTCAGAGTTTACGCATCGAAATCTACACGCTGATCAGTCAGATGGTCAACTTTAATTTGTCATATTCAATTAGTTTTGTAGCAAATACCGATCTACGAACATTGTAGAAACACACTATCAACCTAAATCATTTCTGAAAAGCATCCGAGAAAATTAACCGCCGAAAAAAACCCTCAAAATATGCGGGCAGAATTTCATTGCACACTACTTATTCGATTTGTTTGAACTGGTTTTATTTAAATGCCTTTTTATCGATTGCGCCTGAGCACATGATAAATGCGTGTTTGCACGTGAAAAACTCGTGCACTGTTTTGTTGAGGAAAGTTGCATTTAAATGCATTAAGTAACCTATTTATACGAAAAGTAATGCTGGAGGACACTGCTCTTGTATAGTTGTACTATTTTTGTTCTGTCTAATTTAGTAATTGGGAGAGAGAGAGAGCATACTTCTTTACCTGACCTTATTTCCAGACACCTGCTGTTCCATCTTGTGGTGTATTTTTTCCTACATTATTTATAACCTGAGAAATATGGCTTGCCTTGTTCAGAAAATGTTTCTCTCTTCACCATAGTTTAAGAAAGGCGATTGATGAAAATGGATAATATAATTGATAAAAGTGGTTAGAAAAAACTTGCAATGTTTTAAGATAAAAGTGGTTAGAAAAAACTTGTTATGGACAAGTTTTACTTATGAAAAAAAATTAATCTGTGTACATTAGGGAATACATCATTTGCCCAACAATGTCTCTTTTGGTTTGTTACTAAGTAATTAGGGGAAAGTAAATGCTATTTTTATATATTTATAGAAATTGCCTCAGGGTTATTTAATTATTTTGATTATAGGGTGGAATTTTTCACCATGAAGCTAAAACAGCAGTTCTGTGCATGGGTATAGGGGTAGTTATATGCCTCGAAAAAATTATTTGGCTCAAAATCGCACTATAGAATGCAGCCTTTTTATGAGCAAGTATATACCGTATACTGTCTGAAACTAAAGAAAATCTAGATTCAGTCTTCTTTTGCAAAGAATGAAGAGATTTACAGATTAAGATATTGATCAACTGTGTTTTCCATTAACTGTAGGCAACTGTCATTGATTTTCCTGTTGATGCTGAATGTGAAGCAATTTATGGAAATGTGTTATATAATTTAAATGCTGTGAAATCAAGCTGGTCTGATCATAGGAAACATTTGGATCTAAATATATAATTATTTTTCTCTCTGATAGAATTTTATAAGTTGATTTATGTAGGTAAAAAAAGTTAGAAAAAGTGCTTTTGAGACACTATGAAAGTTTTTTTTTCTAGTTTGTGAAATAATTATTGTTATTATCTAATGGAAAAAAATAACAATTTTATTAGAGAAATAAAGATGCCTGTATGCTAGTAAAGGGTTTAAGTTCAATTCTGTCTTCATTATTTGTTGAATACATATAGCTTTTGTATTTTCACATAAAAACACAACTAAACCTTATTTTCAATTGATTAATTTTTAAGCTGTTAGGGTTAGAGTCAGTTTTTCATTACATTGTAAACAATAGATGTTTTTATTGCAAAATGAGAGTGCAGACCTTTTCCAAGGCAGCAATTTTTGATTATTATTGATTATTGATTGATTATTGATCTGGATCACCACCAAAAACTAATCATCTCTTCCTTGGCCCACTTTTGACAGTTCCTGAAAATTTCATCAAAATCGGTCCATAACTTTTTTGAGTTATGTTGATGACAAACAAACAAACAAACAGACAAACAGGGGTGAAAACATAACCTCCTTGGCAGAGGTAAAAAGTGATTGTTATGTACACACACTGGACAATAGAAATGTCACCCCCTGAACCAGAGTAATAATGTATAATGTCTGGTCTACTTATAATGTGACTAATGAGTATAAAACCTCTGTGATTTTATTCATCACAATGATACTGTTTTCACATCATTGATACTTTGAACTAGGACTTTTGGATTCATGTTGCAAATGTACTGTGGCCAACATTTGGATATTGAAATTATTGATATTTGGTACAGAAATGAAATAATAATAATAATAAACATTGGAGGATTTAAGTACTAAAAACTTACACTATACTAGTGAGGGGGTAGAGGGTTTAGAAAGTTAGAAAATTGTCTCACTCATGTCGTACAAGGCGTTGGAAGAGCATTCAAAATGTGGCCTGTCCAGCATAATCAGAAGCACTAAGAACTGATCTGATCCTTCTAATCAGAGCTTCAGAGTCTTGTTTATGGCAAATAAGAGGAATGTTTGTTTGTTTTTAAATAATTTAATGCCTTTGCATTAAATAATGATTTTAAATAATGTTTTAATATTATTATTAAAATATGGGAACTTTTCTACAGTTTATTAGATTTTTATACTTGTTAGAGTTATCCCTATGTAGTCACATTCAATTCAGGTGCACACATTTGCATTACGACAGGCCATAAAATTTAATAATGTACTTTTAATTGTTATGCTGTTAATGTTTGTTGATAGAGGACGCCACCTGCCATGTTTGCAATATTTTAAGGTGAAGATATTTAATGATAGATGGCGCCAATCTCAATGTGGGTGTGTGCCCAGTGGAACACTGTGATTGGTCCAATGCTATTTTAGAGGTCACGCAGTGTCCTTCAAGTTAGTATATATCACAAGTCAATATTGTTGAAAAAGTAAAGGATTACCGGTAGACTGTTGATGTAATAGAAGGCTTTTGGACTTTGTGGAGGTAAAGCATGGATGAGAACCTAAACTCCAAGAGAGTAGATAATAACAGATTGGACAAGTGTTCATTCCATGGTGGTGTACTAGTACATAAACACAATGGTAAGTTTTCTTCAACTTCTGTATTATGTTGCTGCATTAGACAAGTGGGTCACTTTTGGGATGTTTGTGATATATAAAGCAGGTTATACGATAGCTCACCTGGATTAAAAACAGGCTTTCAGCTTAGATAAGCATTTTTGTCCCTCTTTTGGTATTTACTGGTATTAATTTACTTTTTTACACTAAAGAAAAAGTGGGTAATAGCATATGAACTGCATCATGATTGTTTGTCGTGTTATAAGCTGTTTGTGTTATTGTCTAGACGGTTTCTGAACAGATGTTCTTAAATAAGTGATGCTATACCTGTATAGGTTGTATACTGTACACAGTTAATTGTATCATTTGTTGCTGTTTGTAGGTCTGGTTTAGAAGCACAATATGGAGGATTAAAATGTTATTTTCAATCTTCTGAATGTATTCATTTGTAAAAAAAAATGTAGAAATTAATTTTATTCTACTTTGGTGCAGCACTGGTGCTTCTTGTGTTTCTTTTTTCTTTTAGCTTGTAATACAAGCTTAGACAAATATAAATTGTCATGACCTCACTTTTTGAAAGCACTTCATTGAAATAAAAGTTTTGTAAGTGCCAAAAAGATATTGAATTAAGCTATAAATGAAACTGGTTTGCAAGAGGATGCAGAACTGGTTTTCCTTATCACTTGAAAGTTGGGCATACATATGCCACATAGTAAATAAAAGCATATGGAAAGGATAGTCTAGCTTTAGGGAGTGGGCAGGTCACCATGAAAGTGCTTGCTGGAGCAGAACTAGACCAATAATTGTCTGGTTATGTTAGAACTCAAATTGCCTTTAACTTACCCATGTTACAAAATATATGTACATGTGGAGATGTAGGGGTCAGTTAATTTCACCTTTACCCATGTCTGTCTGAATTTACTACATGTATTTCTTCTTTTTTTTTTTTTTATTGGCAAAGTTAAAATATTTTACATGCAATGTTTAGATAATTAGATAACCTAAAAGGTGCAATTTGGGCAGTTTCAAGCAAATTTCTGGGATATCTATCATATACTTTTCAATCAACCTAAGTGAAATATTAATTAAATAATAATAATTTATAATTTCACCAGTGATGTAGTGCCACATGTTGGCAGACATACCCAAAATACTTGACTGTACAATTAATGAACCATACCTTTTATCGGCCTTAATTTATGAATGTCTGAACTTACCACACTGCCATATTTTATTTAAGCCAGAAAATGGTGATCATTGTTTACTGTGGCAAAAGAAAAAAAAACAAAAACAAAAACAAAAACCACAACGACAAAGACAACATTAACTGTTAGACGGTTGAAAAAAAGTGATTAATTATTAACTAAATTTTTAGAGATGAATCAGTAAGAATGAGTTGTTTATTAGTAAAAACAAATGGAAAAGGACATGCAAAATCTGAACCCAGTTGGGGCAATGAACTCCACCTATTAGGAAGAGCTATCCGTCCATTAGTTTAGTCAGGCATGAAGTAGAACACTAATGCCAGTAATGGACCCAGGGACCCATAGAAATGTGTTACCGTTGACAACTGCTGTATATAGCAGGCTGCTGCATCATCAAATATGCAGTGTATAGCAGGTGGTTAATGCCTATCATAAAACATTGTTGTATGTCACCTCATGTAAGCTTTTAATAACTTGATTTATCACTTACTTACTTCCATTACTTTATGGTCCAAAATTCCCCTCTAACATAATTATTTCTCGGTTATCGGTTAATTACCATCAGTAATATTTTCACATCCAGCTTTATCACCTCATTTAAATCCTATTGCATCTTTTTATGAATACTTACTCGTTTGATTTACTACTGCTTTCCTTCAATTTAAGGGATTTTTATTATTCACCTCTAACTTAATTGTCATTCAACATTCTGTTTTGCGCCATTTGATGAACCCATTCTGAATACTTGTCTACAGGTAAAACCCCCTTTACACTAGACTGTGTTTTTTCTGCGTCCTACATGCAACCATAAAACTGACATCACTGTGGTTGCAGAATGAATGCTCAATGATCCGCCAGTTGTTGGCACATAATATATATACATTTTTTTTATTATTATTATTTTTTTATTATTTTTTTTTATTTTACTCTCAAATGGGGACATACTACAAGATGCAGACAGGACACCATTCAGTGTAAAGGGGGCTTAAGAGTGTTCACATTACACCACAGTCTAGGTTTTCAAAATAAGATTCAGACTCAGACTCTGTAATAGAAACAGATCCACCCCTTATCATCAGCTGTGGTCTAGGCATAAGGTAGAATAATGCACCATTCGTTCTCTCAGCTGTGAAGTTAAATTGGGTGTTTTAGTTCTAATCATTTAAAGATACTTATAAAGTAAGCCTGGATGTCCAGTTACACATGAATGTAAACTATTTCTGCTAGGTTTTAATTTGTTGTGTGACTAAAATAAAGTTGACATGCCAAAACAAATTCATTTCTCATTCCAGCCAAAAAAAGCTTTAAAACTGCACCTTCAGATTGTTTAGCGTATTTATATTGTTTTGGTTCATAAAGAACTGCTAAATGACATTGTACTGCACCCGTATTGTACAATATTCACTGCTTTTATATATGATTTTTCAGGAAAATGAAAAAAATACCTTTTGTTTTTCTCTAAGTAATACTATTTGAAACTATATGCTGGCATATGGTTGGGTTTTCTGGCAAAATTTTTACTTAAAATGTATCTTTAAAAGACGTATAAGGGTAAAGCATTGTCCATTCTTGATATATATATATATATATATATATATATAATTGTAAGATTTTAAGATTTTGTCAATAGATTACATACAGTCCTGACAGTGACTTGTACATCTGCATTCCCCTTTCCTAAACTTACGAATCATCACAGAGGTGATAAGACTTGGAATAAAAGAGTATGTCATTGTATCCATTTTTATCCTTAAACCGCAATTCCATTAAAGTAAAAGGGTTCATGTAGTTTTGTAGTGTTTTGAAGTGTTTTTGATCATCATGAAAATTTGGGTTGGCAAATCATGTTGAAAATTGTTGAAGCATTTAACTGAAGATTGGAGATATCATATTACTAGTACACTCAATCAAATTTTGTTGCACCACTGACAATCTCTGCACATTCAATAAAGGCCATCTTGAGAATTTAAAGGATGAAGTTGTATTGTGTAACTGAAGATTGGAGATATCATATTACACTCAGTCAAATTGTGTTGCACCGCTGATAGTCTCCCCACACACAAAAAAAGGTTCATTTGAGGATTTTAAAGTTAAGAAAATTCCATTCTGCTGGATACAGACATGCCATTAAGAATTAAAGTAATCAAATACAGAAGGTCCTTCTTGGACACGAAAGTTTTTCAATGCCAGTGGCACTTGAGCCCACAAGATGTACAAAATTGCTTTAAAATAAGTAGGATTATGTTTGCAAGGGGATACATATAGCGCCCTTTTGGATAGGAAACCTTTCAAACTCAAAGTGTACATAATATTGTGAAGTAGAAGGGTTGGATGTAATAGATAACAGAGGATCTTTTTTGGCAGGGTGAGCTTTTCCAACTCTAGGGCATATTGTGTGGGAATAGCTGAAAATAAGACCATAATGGATTATCCTTAGAACGAATCTTAGCTTAACGTGGTGCTTGTTTACGTAAATCAGACAAACATTTTTGTTGTGGTGCCCAACTGTGACAGTATTCCTAGAAGTGAAGCTGTTTTTTCCCAGGTATTGCAGATTTATATCTTCCTTGAGGTACTATAGTACAGATAGCACTTAGATTATATAGCAGACAAACAAGACCAGTGTTTCTGAAAATAACTGGTATCTAGGGGAAAAGACAAAAAAGAAAAAAGAAAAGAAAGAAAGAAGCCTATCAGATTATAGATACGCGTAGGAAACATCCAGCTGAGAGACTGGAAATGCCAGGTGAGCTTTGGATACTTAGAAGTGTCAGGAATGGAATGGAAGAATCTCTGTAGTCCAAATGCTGAAGGTCTGAAACTTTGTCAAGTCTTTTCAAAGGTTCACCAGTTCTGAAATTCAGTTGCTGTCAAGCCTGTTATTTCAAAGATTCATTTTAATCTTAAAGTAGTGTATTTCACACTTCTTGTCATACTGGCATCATGATTGGAAGATAGCTCTGGCAGTTTGTTTGTTTATCTCTTGTCGCCCTGTGTGTGGCAGTTGAACATAAAATGATAAAGTTGATCCTGCATTCTGACAAATTAGCTATGGGATGTGTCTGTTGGTGAAGTCTGTCTGGGATTATTTATTTGAAAAACAGAAACTGAACTGAACCACTTTTTGTGGAGATATTTAAAAAAAAGAGGAGGGAATTTGTTTTGTACAGACATTAAACAGAAAAACTGGAATAAAATAAGGTTCGTGGAATTTGTACTTTTGCTGTGCACTTACTGTGCACTTACTAGTAGTTTTGCTTGACTTATAAATGAAAAAACTAGATTGCTATGACAGCATTGTGAAATAATAATAATGCTGCCATATACAACTGCTGTCACCTGGTGGCCAATTACTGGTACTCGTATTGCTGTTGCTAGACCCATTCAGATCTGAAAAAAAGCAGTGCATATATTTTGAATGAGCATTTTTAATTTGTGAGTATTTCACTAACCTACATTTTGTAAGTGGATTAAATTTTGATCATCTTTTCTTCAAGCAAATTAACTAAATCCAACAACACAAAAACCGTGTTTTGAAATAAAGAAGGAGTATATATCATGGATATAGAATTAAAAGGGCAATCTGCATGTGCTGAAAAGAAATGACATCGGGTGTCCCAAATGAATAGATGACTTTTGAAGATCTATGTTATGTGAGCTGATTTTTCACTGGCATGGTGGGGCCAGTAATTATAAACCATTTTTCAAATTTTTACTCACCTGCGTTCACTTCTATCTGCATTTAGCTTTAAAGGGCCAGTGGGTAACATTGCACACTGAAAGAATTTTACTCTCATCATCTTTTTTTTTTTCATTCCAGTGTTGTGTCCCAACTTTGTACTATGTCCTCACATAATCGTGATGGTGGGTCTGCCCGCCCGGGGCAAGACATACATGGGGAAGAAACTGGCCAGGTATCTTAACTGGATTGGGATTAACACTAAAGGTATGTCAATATTGATTTATTTAATACAGTATACAGATTTTGAGTTGTGAGATATTAAGCAGGAATGAAAATTTTCTCTCAAATCAGCATTTTTTTTTATATTTTGGGGTAGTGTAACACCCCATTTCCATAGATTTTTAGATCGATCTATCCCTGTGGGAAGTCTCACTAGATTACTGTCAGCTTGGCCGGCTTAAGCGTCTGTCCTGCCTACTAAAAGCTGTAAGGGGGTAATTAACTATGGTGCCCGCTCGGCTGACTGCAATTTAGCGTGACCCCCAGGGAGTTAGGTCGATCTAAATCTTAATCTCTAGATCGATCTAAATCTCTGGGAAAGCACCCTTAGTGCTATACAACAGTAATGAGATTTTTCCAACTATCAACAGATTTTCGTCTTTTTCGGAGCCAGAAAGTCTCATCCCTGATTAAGGTTTTAGCAAATGAGAAACAAAAGCTTTGGGATACAGAGTATTATTGTTTGGAATGCAGGAAATTTAAGTTTTGGAATATTAAATATAAAGCCTTTTGAAGAACCAATATAAAGGTTTAGGAATATAAAATACAAAAAATTTTAAACAATGATTATATTTTAGATATATGTTATTACGGAAATCAAAGAATATTGACAGTGAGTTATGATAACCCTAACTTAGTTGTCATCTGCTTTCAAGCTAAAAAAAAAAGCATATTCAATATACTAGGTAGAGTTATATTCATATTGCTAGACTCAGGCCAGCATAGAAAATTGATGCCAAATGTTAAAAAAAATCAGTTCCATTGGCTAATTAATAAGTAATATCTTTGTTACCATCGTTACTTGGTTACACATCTTGCCCTACAAGGAACCGTTTTACATCACTTTCATGACACATGTATAAATCCTTTTTAGATACTGGGTCCTGATTATTAAAGTTATAACCCATGTCAGTAGTAAATTATCCATTCCTTACATCTATTTTATAGTCCATTTTCTCTGTCTTCTTCCAGTCTTCAATGTCGGTGAGTACAGACGAGCAGCTACAAGTCAGTACAAGAACAATGAATTCTTCCGTCCTGACAATGTCCAGGCCATGGCAATACGGAAGTGAGTTCACAATTCCTTATTGCTACCCTGCTTCTGGGAAAATATTTCTTTATTCCATAATTTCCAAAAGACACTCTGAAATAACCAGCGTGTGATTTTTAATTTTAATTTTTACATTCATTAATGTGAAAATTTTAGTTTTTATCAGATATAAGAAAAAGGAAAAGGAGACTTTTGAATAGATTGCAACACTTTAAGGTCTTAAAAGAACATATATTTTAATAAGGCTTGTTTGCAGTCTCCGTCTTGTTTTGATTTCAGTAAATGTGCCATGGATGCTTTGGAAGATGTCTGCCATTGGCTGAAGGAAGGGGGCGAAGTGGGGGTAAGAACATGTATTTTATTCTACCCAAGACAATTAGTACTGTCTGTGCACTCATGAAATAAAGTTTTGCAAACAAATACTGAGGTATGTTTATTTGATCACATCACACTTGTTATAAAGTATTTTTTAATAATATTTAGATATTTTGGAAAGATAAAGCAATATGATAAATATGTGCTTTGGCTTTAAATCTTATTTTTAAAATTATTTTTCTTGTTATTTTTGTCAGGTTTTTGATGCAACGAACACAACGAGAGAGCGCCGCCAGATGATATACGACTATGTTGTCAACAAATGCCAATTCAAAGTGTTCTTTGTGGAGTCTGTCTGTGATGACCCAGAAATAGTGAATGCAAATATTAAGGTATAGATTGACACATTAGTGCATGTTAAGTGTGTGTCCACGAGAAAACCAACCCAAATGTAGAAAATGCGGCAAGGTGGGGGTGAACGGATTTACATCATATTTGGTGTGTTTGAACCTTTATATGAACAATATCTGAGGCTGCAATATTTCCTGAAAAAAATCCCTACTTACAGAGATATGGCCAGTGACAATTTGGGGGTATAATCAACCAAAAATTCTTCTGAAAAACAGGGTTATATTGATTGGCCTTAAAGTTTATACAGGTGTCACTGAATGATTTAGTTTGGTGATATATTATAACCTAAAGATAGGGGATTAAAATGATATACACTTTTTTCACTCTCTTTGTTTCCATGGTAACAAACCAAGCGTTTTTCTCCGGCCTACAAACCACATGCTTTTAACACCCCCCTTCTATTTTTGACAATATCTTCATCTTCACAGGTCTTTGGGGTAAAGCTTGTTCAGGACTAACAGATAACTCATTAATCTATTTATACATGAAATCAAAACTTACTGCTGTTCTACAACTTGTCCGTTGTAACAGATAGAACATGACCTAATTTCTTCATTTTTCGTCAATCTATCCGGACATGTATATCGGTGCAATCAACTTCAGCTATCTCTTTCAAGTCAACAAATGGTTTAAAATACNTCAGGACTAACAGATAACTCATTAATCTATTTATACATGAAATCAAAACTTACTGCTGTTCTACAACTTGTCCGTTGTAACAGATAGAACATGACCTAATTTCTTCATTTTTCGTCAATCTATCCTGACATGTATATCGGTGCACTCAACTTCAGCTATCTCTTTCAAGTCAACAAATGGTTTAAAACACTGTTAGTTGAACTTTTTATTTTCATTTTACCTATTTATATTTTTTTCTGGTTAAAACAAGCATCTAACACATTTTAAAACCATGTGAAACTAATGTACTAACGTCAGAACAACACAACGTCATTATCCAACATGGCGGAAATCGCAGACTGTTTGTTTGCAAATCTTCCTCAACGAAGTCGTATATCATGTGGTTTATACTCTGTGTACAGATATAAAAAAGCATGTAGTGTATTGAAAAATTTCAACAAAGATATTAACAGTCATCTTCGTCGCGTTTACGTGGAGCAAAACAGCGTGAGTTACGAAAGCAAACTGATTCTTGTCAGGTGTGGATTCTTTTGTCTCCGATGATCGCAATTGGACATTTCCAAGTATCTTTGGGAGAATGAATGGGTTACACCATGTGACCAGCATTGGGATATGGGCTTGGTTTGTGCTGGAAACCATCCACACAGGGAAAAACGAGCCTATAACGAAATATGTCACGGGATTAACTTGCAGATGTCAGTGTAGACAAAAAGCCATTTGAATCTACTGGTGCCACTTGGTTCAGGTAAGAAACCGGTTTTTTTGTATTTTAATACAGACTAAAAGCCAGAAAAAAAAAGTTCACTCAGAAAAATGATCTAGGTGTAATTTTTTTAATGGTAAACGGTCCATTTTTAAAAAAGAAAAATGCCCCCTTTCAAATAATGAAATTGCAGCCTAAGGATCTGTGATAATTTTCTTTTAAGCTATCTTTGTGTGGGTATTTATGTAGGTTAAATGTATTTGGGTAAAATAAATTTAAGGGTAACAATTGGAATTAGATTGAAGCTATGGCTGGTCTTGGCAAAATTGCTAGGCTCCTCATAATTAATATTCGAAACCATGCCTTACTTATAAAACATGGACAAATGGGATAATAATTTATTTTTCATCAATGTATCAATTACCTTTCAGATAAGTGTTTTTATGTGTCTATAGTAAGCTATATTTATATTTCAGGCATATTTGAGAAGTGTTATTTGACACACAGTGATCTTATGGTCAGCAAGAGTCCAAAGCCTTGCAGAAACTGAAACTAGTGTGGAAATGAGGGCTGTTGTAGAAAGGCATATGTGTAAATGAAAGCCACAATATAACAAATGCCGAGGAGATGCATGAGGCCCTAGTTTCTGCAGTTGGAGCCATTTTCTACATCCAGCTAGACAGACAGACTTGATTCCTAAAACATGAGAAAAGGTGTCTCCCTTCCTTGAGCACTTTTAACATGAGTGATACTGATGTTAAAGTTAATTTGGATTTTTCTGAGGCAAATGTGCCAACTGGAACCATACCAAGCAAGATCACAAACAAGGAAATTTTTCTTGTCCAGAGAAGTCTTCTCTGAAATCTTTTGCTACCAAGACTGAAGAGTAATTGTAAGGTCCTTTTTTTAGACCACAGTTATGAAATGTGCCAAAAAAACAGCTTTTGATCAAATTAAAGTCTAGTGGGCCAACAATCTGACTAAAGAAAAACTTAAAGCACATCAGCTGTGAGAGAACTCCACCCTCTTGAATATCTCACTGAGTTACACAATGGATGAGCTTTAAAGTCATCTAAACCTTTGAAACTATATTCAAATAAAGTAAAGGAGTTTTACTGAATGAGTTTAGAAGGGCACAAGAAACAGGCCAGCAGAACCTAGCATTTGTGAGCATGAAGATGAGATTGAAATGTCAGTAAGGAGGGTTACAGACTAATCAGGAAGAAAAATGTATTAAAAACTTTGATGTTATGAGCTGTAATGTTTGATATAAAACTGCAAAGATGTTTCATAACACCAGGATATATTTTGCAGTTGTGTTAGTTTTGCTTTTTGAATAGAAAATTATCTTGTTTTGCTACATTATGATATAGTTTGTAATGATCACAACTAATGTTGCACTGCTTTGCATGTATTGCTGTATTACAATTTTGTGATTTTTTTATTATTTGTAATTATTCATCTGAGACAACAATAAACTGAATTGAATAATTTTTTAGTTACTGTATGCTCATAAATAGTCACCAAAAAGTGGTGTGGATGATTAAAAAAACCTTTTGATAATTAAAAAAGATTTGTTCTGGCTTTGCTCCCATAAATACTATGGCATATCCTGATCTCTATATGATAAATATTGCACCAAAAAGAAATCGCTACTAAACTAAGATTTTAATTTGTATTCACCAAATTGATGATATTAAAAAATATATATATTAAAATTATCATATAAACTCTCAAGTTAATTGCCAGTGCCTATCCAAAGTAACAGAATCTAAGGTTTATTTCCTCTAAACTTTTTGTCCATACAAATTAAAAAGTCCATATATGGCAATTTACAAATATGAAGCCCAGTGACCTTGATCTATGACCCACTGACCTGATATTCATTTGTACACATCCACTTTCCGTGCTCACCAGCCCTATTGATTTAGTAACATCATTGTAGAGCAAAATGGTTTAATAAATTAATCAAACCCATTGTCTACATAGACTTGAATGAATCCACCATGATTTTTTGCCATAAAAATGGCCAACTTTGGGGGTATTTTTCAGTACCTGTTTTTATACAGCAGTAACTTTTGAAACTTGATTTGGAGTGATCCATATCTGCCTAAAATATTCATGCAGTTTTATAGCTGTAAACCCTGTGAAGATGGAGATATATGCAATTAAAGATGGTAGTATCAAAATTGGACTTTGGGGGGGAGGGGTGTTAAAAATGGGTGTGGCTCGCCCAAGCAGGGTCTTATCTGAATTCTACATATATCTGTGGCAAGCCAAATGATTGTTTTCAATGTTTGTAAGGTCTTATATTTTTATGGTTTTCTCCATTTTTGTTTAATTTACACAAAATATATCATTATTTTTCCAAGGTAAAAATGGAGTCTCAAAGAGGCTACATAAGCCATGACTTATAATAGGCTAATAATTCTCTGAAGAAAGGATATTTTTGGGATTCCTTCCTAACTCATGAATAACTTCCTAATATGCCTCCATACAACAAATTTGGTTGAAATCCGCTGACCCCCACCTTGCCACCCTGGGCTGGTTCTCTCGTGGACAAGCTCTTAAAGTTCACAAACTGAACTGATTCAACTTTGAAAGTAACTTTACATAGGCTGTATGTATATACAGTTGCAAATGATTTTTTTATAAAGCATCTGCCTCATTATCATAGCGGAGCCAAGAATAATCTCTTAACCAATCGTGTTGCAATTTCTGTGGCACTACTTTCGGTTTCTTTCTTGCAGGCCCTTCGTTGGTATTTGGTCTGCAGACCTAAAATTAAAGAAAAGTTAAAATTTTTCCTACTTACAAACTTGTAATGTCTGGAACCAGACACCACAATCCAAAAGAATTTTTAGGTTTTGATGATTAATCATGACTTAATTAACACTTTTATCAGGAAAAATTGCATAATAGTGTTTGGGAAGGACATTTTTATCTTTGATTTATCGTTTTCACAATATTGACTACTTTTTAAAATAAAGGCTAAAGTAAAAAAATATAGGTCACACTTTTGGTTGAGTGCATTCTATGAAAATATCCTTGATTAGGAGGCCCTAACTTTTTTTTTAAAATTACTAATTAGTATCCTCACACACATACACAGAGGAATAAACATATCAGAAACAGGCCTCCTTACTTCTTCATTAAAGTTAAACATTTCCTTTTTTCAAATTTTTATTCTCACACACACACATATATATACACTATAGAGTGATAGGAATAAACATATCAAAAACGGGCCTCCTTACTTTTTTAACTTCTTTTTCATATTATCATACTCACATAGGAGGAATAAACATCAAAAACGGGCCTAAACTTCTTTTTCATATTATCATACTCACGTAGGAGGAATAAACATATCAGAAACGGGACCCGTCATTTTTTAACGTTTTTTTTTTTTTTTTTTTTTTAAATTTTCATACTCACATATAGAGGAATAATCGTATCAAAAATGGGCCTATTACCTCTTTTTTTTTACTTTCTTTCACATTTTCAAACGAAGTGTCAAGTGTCCTTCCAAAACGTAAAATAAAAATGCCACGGAATGAACATACCTTTATCGTCGACGAACTGTCAGTTTCATCTGGAGTCGCAACTTCAGAAATTTGTTTCTTCCTTTTCTCAGACTTGTCAGGCGGAGAGACGGATTCATCTGAGGGGGGATTAACAGGAGTCTGACCTGATTTTTCACCGCTTGCCGTAGACTTTGGCATAAAGCTTAAAATCGATCTCTGTTTTTTAACTTCCGCTTTCTGCGAGGAAGCCGCCATTTTAACCACGCTTCATCAGGCCACTTCTATGATCAGGCTGAATATCACTGTCACGCCGTCTATCATTGGTTGACTGTCCCGCGAAATGAGAGAACCGCTCAATCGCTCAACTTACTTCAGTGCAGCGGAGTCACACGAGGATTGCCGATTGGACTGTAGTCATGAAGAGGTACTATTGATATTACGACAACAAATGACGACGCTGCTTGAAACGATCTCTTACGAGGGTACATCGGAAACATCGTCGCAATATGACGACGTTAGCTACATTGTGTTAACAAGTCAATGCAGCGGACGATGCGAAGAAATTTATACCGGTGATGATTATTTAGATAAACAATTTTAGACGCCACTCTCAATGTGTCTTTTATCATCTCAAGAACAATGATAGCACCCTCACTCGGTTTGTATGCGAGAATTTTCGCATCTTAGTAATTTTTGTGCGAGAATTTTATTTTTTTGGCGAGAATCTCGCAGAATCGCGGCCTCGGCAGAACCCTGAATGTATTTAGTCTTTATTGTTTAAAATGATCTCTATTATGAAAAATATATCAAAAATAAAAATGTCCTTCCGTGACACTCTTTTATAAGTTTTCCAGATAAAAGTGTCAATAAAATCATAATAAATCATCAGAACCTAAAATTTCTTTTGGATTCTGGTGTCTTATGGCAGTGTATGAAATTCAAGGAAATTAATAGCCAGACCGCCGGGCAGGTAACTCTGAAAAGTTACCAGCCCAGCCAGGTAGTTACCTGCCCAGCCAGGTAGTTACCTGCCCCAGTTATGATAACCCTAAGAGTTAAGAGAGGTATGCTGAGGGGGTCTATCTGTACATGTAGAATGCAATCTTCGGATTGCAATTTGAAAATGATTTTAAAAAAACACTCGGTGGAGGAAATAACTCTTACTAATAATTCATGCATAACTTTTATTTATGATATCATTTGATATTAAGTTTTAATTTTCTGCACAGCAACAAGTATGGCCGAATGCAGATATTCTAGTCAAATAAATTGAACACTTTGCTGGCAATAAAGAAAGAATTCTTGTTACCATCTTAAAACAAACAAACAATTAAAAAAAAACTTCTACCAGTATCCACATTCCAACTGTTGGGTTTCCTTTTTTCCAAATCTTCATAATCATTTTAATCATCTACAAGGTCATTAAAACTGTTAAAACTGTCACAGACCAACTTACAGGAAGTGATGGAAGAATTCCTTTCCACATTCACACATGCTCAGCCCATTTAAGGAATTGCTTGCAATTTTGTAAAATATTGACCAAATCAACTTAATTATTCTGACAAAGAGTCATGTCCATTCTCTATGTCAAGATCACTGAAATCTGACTCGTAGTCAGAATCTAAGTCAGCCACTGGAGCACCATTTGTTTCAGGTGGTATGACTTCTGAAGTTGCAACCGCATTTGCTTCTTCTTCAATAACAACAGCAGCTACTGTCTTTGACCTTGTAGATGATTTTTTTACCCTGGGGTTCATGAAATATGGTCTCCTGTGTTTGTTCTCATACCAATGGTGAATTGCTTCTGTTGGATCAAATGAGGAGATATCTGCAGAGTGCATTTGTATGGTGATGAGCAGAGTCATAGTTGTTGATCTTAGTCTATTTCTGTAGTCTGTCTTCATGTTCTTCATGACTGAAAACCCCCTCTCACACTCAGAAGATCCAGCTGGCAGGGACAACAAAAGATCAATCACTGCTAATATATTTGGACATTTGGCAACATACAAACTATTTACCAACTTCCAGGTCAAGGAATGCACATCTTTGTGGCTGAAATAAAACAAAATTACCTGTGTAATGTTAGCACTACCATTGCATTGTGTTACGCCTTCGCGGCCGAGTGCCTTATGAAGGTACAAATAACAATGTACTTACTGGTATCTCAGAGTTAAACACAAAGCCAAAAAGCCTCAAGAGAAGAGCAAAAGACAGCTGCTAAGAGCAAAGAGGCCAAAGAGGCCAAAGAGACCGATTTATTTCACGTTACACCTTATATACAAGTTCAGATAGTACACGTTTACCAATCAGAATCAACTATATAGTGAACAGTTTTACCTTTAGGTTACCAATCACGGGAGAGATTCAAACTTGCACACCGGACAACACTTTACTTACAGAGACATCTACCGGTAGCAATATAAAATAATCTCATCTAACACACTACATCATCACACTCTCCCCCCTTTTGACGAACAAAACTCCCCCCTATTATTACAATATAAACAATTACTTTAAATTGTTAAACTAATAATTATTATAATTCAACAACTGAAATGGTACTTTACATTTAAAATACGCAAGTAATGCAAATAAGTCATTCTTGTTATGCCAAGATTCAACATTTATCTTTAACACAAGCAAAGTCAATCAAGTCCATCTCTCAGCATAAATGTCCATCCTTAGGAATGCAAAACAAAGTTTTAAATCCATTATCACTTTAAATCAACTTTAAAAGCAAACAAAGTGATTTTAATTCAAAGTTGCTCAAAACAACATTATTAATGATAACAATGTCAATGTGAAATGTCAAAATCATTATATAGTTCATTTTTCATCCATGTAGCAAAGTAAATTCTATCCGCCGATACCAATGACTACCGAGTTCACGATCCTCTGATGAAAGTTTTTGTAACAGATGATACAAAGTTCTCCAGTGAAACAAAATCAACAAAGAATTCAGAACCTCAGTCTTAGGCTCCATACCATTTCCATAAATGTACATTTTCACAAAATTAATGTCCTCCTCGGAACAGTTATCTGGCAACATTACTAGTCCTTCACTTTTCACATAGTCCATCAGTTCCCATATATTTCTCATATTTAATGTTAATATCAGGAAATGTATAAATCCATTCACCAACTGGATCCACAGTTTTTTCTCGAATTCACCAGTTCCACACGAATGAACATCACCATGACGTTTACGCAAAAGCGAATTGTCCTTTTCCATCGATCTGCAATACCAGCACACCAATCCTGGAGTCATATACATGTACCATGGCAAATGATCAGATTTCACATGACGTCCAAGATGTCTACTCAGGTCAGCACTGGACACCAGACACAAACCACACTGGACTTCTTTCCTCTGTTTCTTCCTTCTGCACTTTGAGTGGGTAACTTCCTCCCCCTCTTCACCAATTAGGACAGTAGGATCTTCCACCAAATCAGTGTCATCATAATCCGGGACAAAACAAGCTTCATCTAACNATACCTATATCGTCGACGAACTGTCAGTTTCATCTGGAGTCGCAACTTCAGAAATTTGTTTCTTCCTTTTCTCAGACTTGTCAGGCGGAGAGACGGATTCATCTGAGGGGGGATTAACAGGAGTCTGACCTGATTTTTCACCGCTTGCCGTAGACTTTGGCATAAAGCTTAAAATCGATGTCTGTTTTTTAACTTTTGCTTTCGGCGAGGAAGCCGCCATTTTAACCACGTTTCATCAGGCTGAATATCACTGTCACGCCGTCTATCATTGGTTGACTATCCCGCGAAATGAGAGAACCGCTCAATCGCTCAACTAACTTTAGTGCAGCGGAGTCACACGAGGATTGCCGATTGGACTGTAGTCATGAAGAGGTACTTTTGATATTACGACAACAAATGACGACACTGCTTGAAACGATCTCTTACGAGGGTACATCGGAAACATCGTCGCGTTAGCTACACTGTGTTAACAAGTCAATGCAGCGGACGATGCGAAGAAATTTATACCGGTGATGATTATTTAGATAAACAATTTTAGACGCCACTCTCAATGTGTCTTTTATCATCTCAAGAACAATGATAGCACCCTCACTCGGTTTGTATGTGAGAATTTTCGCATCTTTGGTAATTTTTGTGCGAGAATTTTATTTTTTTGGCGAGAATCTCGCAGAATCGCGGCCTCGGCAGAACCCTGCAGCCGTCTGTAAGTGGGAGAAAGTGACTTTTTTTGTTTTGTAGTAACAAATGGTTGTCACATTTGTGCTCAGCATCAAATTTTGTCTGTTATGCCTCTTACGGAAAAATTTTAAGATTTATCCTTCCCTAACAATATGTCCTAGTTAATTTGTGCTCTGTATGCAACCTAAAAAAGCGTAATATATCGAAGCACAGCCGTAATTAGCCGAGCCGAGATATAATTTGCTTTTGAATGTTGCACACAATGGATGACAAGTAGTTGTAACTTACTTATACCACGGCTGGCGATTCGAACAATAGGATGAATTCACCGAAGCGTATGAAAATACAGGCAAGTCTGTATTCAAAATACAAGTGCAATTGTTTAATTGTTTGAGTGCCAGCCATGGTATAAGGGGCATTGCGGGAATATGTACTAGTAATTGCTACCATCTAGTTAAAATTATGTGTCCCCAGAGAAAGAAAAAAAAAAGCACCAAAACCTACAGTAATGTACCATGAATTTCGCACAGAAGAAATTAATTAAAACTAGGAAAAAATTGTACGATCATTGTGCACTACATCTAGCTTTCCAAATGTTTCAAATATTTAAACATGAAAAAACAAGATTTGCTGAACACTGAGCCACACATCCTTGCTGAACAGTTTCTCATTTGTTTTTTATTCAACACCCCCCCCCCCCCCCACACACACACACACACACACACACGACTACTGCGTACCACTCCAAACATGATTACCAAATTAAGACACAATACATCAACACAAAATCAAGAAACAGTATCTACCTTCTCTGCGCTTTGGGGTAAGGGATAATTGAACCGCACATATGTGGTGACGGGCTCTATGGGGTTAACAAAGATGCAGGTCAATTCAGATAAAGCTGGCATTGGCATAAAAATAATAGGAGCACAGCCATCCACTTTTTGTTTTCAGCTGGCAGACAAATTTTTCTAGAAGAAATATATCTGGAAACCAGTTCTAAGTGGCTTTTTCCACCAGGTGCAAAATGCAGTGGATCTGAAAAACAAAACAATGAAAATATTATTTTACAAATATATCCTTGCTTATCGATTTCTGAAAACTATAAAATTTACCCAGATGAAAGGCTTTATCATTAGCATAGTCCTATCTAGTAATGTTAAGATTCATATTTTTTTCAAGCTAATTACTGTATTACAAAAATCACTTTGATAGGAATACTAAACAAATTAATAGTTTTTGAAGAGAAAATCACTGCATCATATAATAAGCCAAATTTAGGTTTTTCCTCAAGAGAACTACTAGTAATTAACCATGTAAAGAATGACAAATCTAAGGCAAAGGCATTGTACTGTATCTCATTTACCTCCAAGCCATTACTAGTATACTTAGGAAATACATGACCCTACTAAGGCAAGCACATCTTGGGGAATCTAGACACCAGTCACTTGGTTATTAGAGGGTTTTCCTTTCCCAGTCTGTAGTAGGTGCTGGCACTCACTGGATTGATTCTGTTCCGTCCCTAGTCAAAGTCTGTGAGCAGGACATCTTGTTAAATTCAGTACTTCATTCTCGAAAAATTTTCAACATTTAAAATTTCATTCTTTTCTTGCTTATATCGCAAACAATCTCTCCCTGAGATATGAAAATTGCCTTCTCATCTCACTCGGAGCTGGAACGATCTCCCGCTGACGTTTTTACATTTTGGACAGCAATCGATATTATTGAAAGCATTACAACTGACAAATAGGTAGTGCATGTGACTCCTATTTACCCCTTGAAAACACACCTTGTGCAAACCTTGTGTATATGAGCCAGGTGAAAATAATGGCACAAAAGACAAATGGCCGGCGTTTCCCACAATTGAAAAAGGGAATCCAACATCTACACCATCTATTTTGTAAGTAGCCGCTCGCAGTGGCGCAGTATTGTTCTTTCCATCCATTGAGAGTGTGATCGTCAATGATGCCTTGTTCATTGTCTTGAGTCAGCTGACGCATTACCTTTAAGTTTGAGCTGGAAAAGATGGACTTTTACTAGTTACATATTTTAAAATCCATTTACCTGTTGATTAAGGATAATTAAAATATGGTGTTAAATTTGCTGTTAAGCATGATTTATTGTTGCATAAAAATTGACAAAAATCCTATTTTGTGCATCATTTTTTAAATTTATTTTTGTTTTTTGTCAGTACATTTGCCATCTCAGCTGGCTTGTTGACTTCTTTGCTCTAGGAAAATTCAGTTTGGCAAGATAACCTCGAACATGACATAATGTTAAACCTGCCACCCCAGTTATGGGGTGCTTTCAAGTGATTTCTTTTCCTCCAGAGCTTCTCTTCCATAGTAGGACCCAATGGAAGTGGCAAGTCCAATGTGATAGACTCCATGCTTTTTGTCTTTGGTTATCGTGCCAACAAGATCCGCTCCAAGAAGATTAGCATTCTTATTCACAGTAGTGAGAACCACCCCAACATCAACAGCTGCTGCGTAGCTGTGCACTTTCAGAAGATTACAGATACAGGGGTAGGTCAGCATGAAACACTGACATTGTACCAGTTACTATCACAATTACTGTCACACCAGCAGAGGCAGTGTCTGGTATATACATGGGTAAATTATCATGAAACCATCAGGGGCGGATCCAGAGATATTTTCTGACAGTCTTCCATATTATATTTGTTGATCCATCCTCCATTTTTGACCGTCTTCCGACAAAAAAAATGTCAATGGAAACCGTCAATGGAAACCGTCAACCCGTCAATGGAAACTTGAAAATCTGACCGTCTTCCGGAAGACCCAGAAGACGGCCTAAATCCGCCCCTGACCATGGCATTGTACCAGTTCTAATATCACACTAGCAGAGGCAGTGTCTGTCTGGTGACAATTAGCCACATTGTTCTGATAATGATTGTACAGTACAAGGCTGTTGAACTGTTTTAATGCTTATTTAAATTTTAATTGATTCCAGGACTGTCTTAGAAACAGTGATTAATGACATGGTTTGACCTTTCTCTCAGGAAGATGATAAATTGTTTTATGTTCTATTTGTCACAGCTGGGAGATGATGACTATGAAGTTGTCCCTAACTCCAACTTCGTGGTGTCAAGAACAGCGTTCCGTGACAACAGCTCCTACTACCAGGTGGATGGGAAGAAAAAGACATACAAAGAGGTGGCGACACTTTTGAGAGGAAGTGGCATTGATTTGGACCACAACAGGTTTCTTATTCTACAGGTAAGGTAAATGTACTGTATATATCTGATTTGAAGAGTGTGTGTATTGTAATTTACTGTATCTTTCTGACTCCCAGGCTCAGTAGTGCAATTTGCTGCATATTTTTGACTACCAAGGTGTGTGTAATGTAATTAACTGTAAATTTCCAGGGTGTAGGGCTTAATTTTTCTAAAACACCAAATACCACTGTTGCACTTCGAGAGTTTATTATCAGGCACACAATCAGATGCAATTAACAATGAGTAACAAACTGTGACAATGAGTTACACAATCGAAGTTTTACAGGCCAGAAGGGCCTGGAAGAATTCTCCAATCCAATAGTAGGGTTAGGAAGAATAAATAACATGAAATTAAATAACTAAATAAATAAATATTAATAAATAAACCAAATTAATAATTAAAACTAAATAAATAAATAAAATGAAATAAATAAATAATAATACAACTTAAAATCAATTGAATTCATTAAATAATACGTAAATCAAACACATATGTAAACACACAAAGGCCTTGTTGCGTTCTATTGCTCATTTCTAGGCAGTTTTGATACAATTTTTTCCAGGAAAAACAGCTTAGTGGGCACAGATGTCTCTAAGTAAAGTTTGTAGGCGTCAGAGCGCCAGTCACCCATCATTTGAATTATTTCCGCCGGCACTCCGCACGAGAAAGCCCACGACGCGCCACCCCGACGGAAACTGTGTCCGGAGAAATCCTGGGCCGTCCGACCCAGGCGCGACAGTACTTGGTGCAGTTTGTTCACAAAAGCAGGCTGCGTAAGCGTAAAGTTTTGTCCATATATCCAACAAGAGAATAGTGGGCTATCGCTGGGAATGTCCTTAGCATTTAGGAGTACCCTGGTCATGGCCGTAACCGGGCATAGTGGACTGCCCTTAACATACGGTAGAGGGATCTGCAATTGTCTCTCGCGAAATTGAATGGTTTTGGTGCCTCTGACCAGCAACAACAATCCTACATTTGTAAACGACACGTCCCGTTTTTTAAAATGGTGCCCAACACTGGTCCTGTGCAGTGGTAAAAGATTGGCTTTCCGGAAAAAACCAAAAAACGCTACTAAGCACGCAGCCCAAAATAACATATCAAACGCACAATGAGCTTTTAATTGTCTGTACATATCCAACAGGATCTCCGGCGTTATAGGCAGTTTCCGTCGAGTCGCCATTCCTTTGTCGCGTTGGATGCCGCGAAGCAATGTTTTTAGTGCCCAGTTATTTTGCAGCGGGTTTTCCAACCCCATCTCTAGGTGAATAATCCTGATAACAGCGAGGTATTTGGGAATGGAACTTGCTTGTACCCTCTCAGCTAAATGCGCCACATAGCGACATATTGTCAAGTTGTCCACCGGGAAGGCCACGTACGACATAAAAGTGCAAAATTGGAAGTAGGATCTCAAAAAGGAAGTGTATGTCTTTTTAGTGCTGTCGGCGTAGCATAGTGTTCTATAGTGTTGAATCTTTTGATCTAGGCGCTTTTCACACTCGCTCTGACCACCTGTCAACAAACAAGCGTAACGCATTAAATGACATATGAAATTTTAGAAAAACCTCTATATCCTCATCGTACTTGGGAACAGGGATTCCACCACTTATAATGCTGAACCAGTAAAGAAAATGTCCTTTTTTGTCCATTCTAGATATTGAGTCGGCCCAGGTGTTCCTCTCTCCTGGTATATGTATGCACTCCAGCATGAAGTTGTGAATCACCGATAGCCAAAATACTAGTCGCAGTTGCGCCATAATAATAGGATCTCGTGTTGCTCCTTTGTTTATTGCTGCCTTTGTTGTCGTGTTGTCCGTGTAGATAACAACGTGTTTGTTTTCCCACGTAGGCGCCCATCTGTGAATCGCTGCAATAACACCCAACGTTTCCNGCCTTATGCTTGTTACACATTTTACTTACATTGGTATTACCTGTTGAGCATAATTAAAATTTGATGTTGAATTTGCAGTTTAACATAATGTACTTTTGCATCAGAATTGACAGTAGCCTATTTTGTTATTTCCTGTTTTTTGTCTGTACATTTGACAGCTTTGCTGCCTTGTTATTGATGTGGAAGTCCTGAGCGTACGGGGCGTCTATCCTCCAATTAACGTAAGCCCAGTCGTTTCCGCTCACCATGCCAGCTCCTTTGTCAGAAGCATCCGTGAACACGTGTGTAATTGGTCTCTCTGGTACAATTAATTGCTTGCAGTTGAAGACTTGTAAACATTGCTGCCACCAATTAATATCGCCGCGAAAAGCATCGTCCAGCTTTGCTTTGTGTTTTGCCTTCTTTAGTGGTCTTAACGTATCCAATATCCGTTGAAGATAAGCTCTACCCCCACGGATTATTGCGCAAGCCCACGCTAATTTGCCAGTTAATTGCTGCAGTTGTTTTAAAGACGCTCGTCTTTTGCTTTGAAAAGAGTCTAGCATAACTAACATTTTTTCCACTTTATCTTCTGGTAAAGCCATAGAAATGTCTCTTGTATTAAGAAGGATGCAGAGGAAAAACTAATTCTGTTGTGGGACCCTCCACCTTGTCCCAGGCAATACTAAACCCCAGTTTTCGTAACAGTTTAATTAGAGTGTTCATTGCCTTAATGCATTGATCTCTAGTCCGCTCTAGTATCAAAAAATCATCCAAATATACAACTATTTTGAATCCTCTTTTTTCCATCATGCGCCTTATAGATTGAGAAAGCCTATGAAATATCCCAGGTGATTTTTTCGACCCAAACGGTAGTGCAGTGTCAAATAAATAAGTATAATTTCTGCTGCCCTCGAATTTCCACTTTAAACCCGTAAATTTGTACTGTGATGGATGTAGGGGTACGCTGCGATATGCCGATTTCAGATCCACCTTCGCCAAAAAGTATTCAGGCCCAATTAGTTTTGTCGCATCCTTGATACTTTGGTACTGTACTTTCTCCAAGCTAGTAACATAGTCATTAACCGAACTGCCTTGAGGCTGACTGCAGTCGTGTATAAGTCTTACTTTCCCGTTAGCTTTCCGTACCACATTTAACGAACTTACAATGTCTGGTTTGGTGTCCGAAATTATATACCTCCTTTCGTCTATTTCAGCTCTTATTTGTTGTTCAACTTCTATTTTGAAGATTGCAGTCATTTTTGAGTTATTAATTTCAGTTATTTTGTCCACTTTCTCCGCATCCACAATTTTGAAACCGTTTTTTATTCCGTCTAAAAGAAACTGTTCGTCTTCGTCTCCCTTGAGTTCTGCCTCCCATTCCTCATATCGCAGTGGTTGGCTAGTGATCACCGTATTTAGTTTCCCTGTCCGTTACTTTTGGCTGGTTGTTGTCCATCTTGCCCGGCGTGTTGAGACAGAGGATGCGGCTTCCTACAGTTAGGAGCTAGGCAGACATGTTCGTAGCGGCAGGCTCGGCCGTAAGGGCACTGTCCTCTGTTGAATAAACTGCACACGGTGCCTTTCTGAAAATTGTCCTTCCTAACGATCCCGCTAGATGGTATCTTCGGTCGAAGGTGGATAGCGTATAGGTGGGGGCTATCGCTGCCCCAGCGAAATTTGTGGGTCGCCTGCAAGTCCCTGTACGCCTTGTCAAAAAGAATTACTGAAACCCACTGATAGGTCTCCGCCAGCTGGCCAATTTTCACTGTATGAGATAGATAGTCAAAAAGGCCACTTTGATTCAATTCGCCTGTCGTGAGTAGCTTCGTAAGTATGCGTACGTTCGCCGTGGCCCATTGGATCTGCGAGACGCTCTCCAGCTTCATCTTCTTGGGTCCACTCTTAATCACAACCTGGGTGCCGTCCCCGTTCCCAAGTACTTGTTCTACTACATCTGTATCATTAGCTTGCACATAATCTACTATCTGTAAAGCTTTACTTGCCGGAAGACTGAATAAGTAATTTGTTGGATTCAGATCTACCCGCTCACCTTCCGTGGGCCCTGGAATGCGGAGCTGAGGTTGACTTCTCATCCCATTGCTTGTGCCTGCCTGGTTTCCAATCAGGTTTGCTAGTCTCTCGTTCAGATCATCCCCAGTCTGCAATCTGGCCTCCGTGTCTCTGCTCTGTGCCTGTTGAAGCTCGGCGTTGGGACCTCCTTTCCATCCGTTATTGTCCTCAATCGCTGCCTCCAGTAACCTCCTCTCTGCCAGGAGTTGAATATTCAGAGCTCCTATATCATCTGCCTTCAACAACTTTAAGGCTCTCTCTGAGGTGAAGCCATTTTGGGCTAGTATGGCTTTTGTTGACTCCCCCAGGCCGTATTTCCCACAGAAATCATTTAACTTCGACATGATGGCAGTCTCCGACGCTTCTGTTGTTCGGTTTACGTTCAATTCGCCGTTCTCCTCTTCCAATACTCCCGGGGCCACTGCCTGTGCTATATTCATTAAATACGTATCCCAGGATAAATCGTCTACTCTGGTCCTACCGTCGCTCATATCATTCACCGTTGATCACAAAAGTCTAATACTGCTTCGCTATACTCATGCTTAACCTCCCGCCGCTGCTTCGCAAATGCCGTTTAAACCTGGTGCTGTGATCACTAACCACCACTGCGCATGTCGGCCCGCGTATCGGTACAGAGATTGTGGCGCCACCTGCCCAATGCCCGGATGTATTAAACTAAGCTTAACTCCCGAACTGCACACGCGCCGTAGTATTTGTGTTTTACGCCATTTCAATTGAAATTAACAATAACTTGCCATCTTGACGAGTGCCTCATGGCTGGAATTCACCAAAGCCTTCCAGCAACCCCCAACATTTTCATATGCCACAAATGCATTATAGTATGTTTTAATGAAAAATGGTCAAAATTAGTTTATTATCAACACAAAATAATTTTGATGTTACACAAATAGTACATGTTAGAGGTTGTAATCCAGTGGGAGTGCAAACACTTGAAACTTGCTAGCTGCTACTCAGTCTCTTCTGCATGGAAAAAAATGACTTCCTAGTCCGGACTCCGTGAAATCAAAATCTAAAATAATAATATTAATACAAAACTGTAAACAGTAAGTGTAAGTGACAACATCAATAACACTGTTCAACAGGTTAGTGCACTGATTGGGTTCAAGCTATCTGAAAAAAGAAGAATCTCATATCATGATGTTGACCTCAGTCCCATGCTTTTGACGCTGTTCATTTTCTTAACAAGAATAAATAATAGAATGTCTACATACCTTTCTCACTATCTTGGCTACTAATATTAGTACCAAGTGTTCTTGAGAAAGGAATCGGGTGTCAAAATAATAACAGTAAACATTCTCCCTGACCTGTTCACACATGCTTGGCAGCATGGACTGCTATCTTGAGAACTGTGTGCATATTGCAATCAATAGAGCAACGACAGCCTTTGTAATGTTGGGAGCAGGGAGAATCCCCAAACCAAACTCATATAAACAGCAGCTTTTTTCTTCCTTTTAATTTGCTGGTAAGGATTTATAATAATGATTTTATTTTAAATTATAGTCTGAATTATCTTAAGTGCATTTCATACCTTTTGGGCATGTTTAATGTGGCAAGTCGTTTGTTTGCAGTACTTGCAAAACGGTGTTAATTCTTGCTGTGGTTAGTTGGTGAGTGATATTTCTGACTACCAGGGTGAGTGTAGTGAAATGTACTGTATATTTCTGACTACCAGCTAGGGTGTGTGTAATGTTCTAAATATTTCCAATTCCCATTGTGTGGGTAGTGAATTGTAATGTTTATTCCCGACTTCCAGGGTGTGCGTAATGTAGCATGCAGTATATTTTTTAATCCTAGATTGTGTGCAGTGTAATATACTGTATATTTCTGACTCCTAGGGTGAAGTAGAACAGATAGCAATGATGAAACCCAAAGCACTAACAGAGCATGATGAAGGGATGTTAGAGTTTCTGGAAGACATAGTAGGCAGCAGCCGCTTCAAGGAACCCATTGACCTTCTCAGCAAGAGGGTGGAAGAGTTAAATGAACTCAGGGCAGAGAAGGTAGATACTGTTTCTTGATTTTGTGTTGATGTATTGTGCCTTAATTTGGTAATAATGTTTGGAGTGGTACGCAGTAGTCGTGTTAGGAGTTGAACACAGATGTCTTGTTTGGGAGTGGTAAGCATAAGACATGTTTGGTGAAATATTTTACTTTTCTCTAAAAGAGAGACAGGATAACAAAAAACCTGGTTCACTTCTAATTTTACATAATTCAAAGTGTTTAATTCATATTTTTTCCTATTTTTTGGAGATTTTCCTATTTTCTTGAAAATTTCCTTTTTTTATGTACAGACACAGATGTGTCTGTACATATTGCCATCACCTGCATCTGTCGTAGCCGTCGCTGTCGCCGATGCCAATGCTGTTGCCAGCACCGTGCACTTTCAGCGTAAACACGATAAGTGGAACACAGTTTTACGTTTTGGTTTTATATTTACAGAGCTGATGAATATTCATAAAACGCAGGTCAAGTTCGAAAATCAGCATGATCGGGCCACTATAGTAGAAGTTATGCTGTTTTTTCACTTTTCAGCATATATGCAACCCTGTAAACACATTTTAAGGAAAACCGTTAGGCCTGTTGTCATGAAACTCACAGGAGTAATCATTCTTACTAAAACAAAGGTCAAGTTCGAAAATCGGCATGATTGGGCCACTATTTTAGAAGTTATGCTGTTTTTTCACATTTCCTGAGATTCAATTCTTAGGCATGTTAACAGTCTCATTATTGAACTAATAAGATACGTAAAAGTGTTTGTTTTCCTGCATTTTTACAATATTGTTAGTTGATTATGTAAAAATTATGGTAAACTTGTTATCGTGTTTTGTGTAATAAAGTGTCAAAAATGGAAATAAACTCATATTATTGCAGTTTGTCAGATTCAATCATCCACTATGTTCAGAATCTCAGAATGGAGGAAATTGGACATTTAACACTGTTCTATTGATATTTTTACAATCTCATCAATTTTCTTAGTTGATCATATAAAAATTGCAGTAAACTGTTTATTTTGTTTTATGTTAAAAAAGTGTTAAAAATGGAAATAAACCCATTTCAGAACAGTGCTGTCTTGTTTACATTTTGGCATTTTCAAGGTGTGACTTTGAAGTTCCATTGGCCTGAAGACCTTTGCTAGTCAAGTTTTCTGAATGTCCATGTTACTAATATTTTATTATTAAAAATTGATGGTCATTATGCTGTTAAACATTATGTAATGTTGCATCAAAATTTGAAGAAACCCATATTTTGGGCACTGCTCCCATGATGACCATTTAAAGAAAACAATGTCACTTACTGTTCTCAAACTTACAGGAAAGAAACATGGGACTAAAATACAGCTTCAGTAGGCAATGCAGTCTGTTTGGTAAATTTTTCTGGCAATTAAACAGTTTTTTGTGAAAATTTAATTTTTCACATATTGGCATTTTCAAGGTGTGACTTAGAACCTCCACGGGCTTGAAGACTCATGATAGTCACATTTTCTGAAAATCCATGATACATTTATTTTATTATTAAAAATTATTGGTCATTATGCTGTTAAGCATTATGTAATGTTGCATCAAAATAGAAGAAAACACAATTTTGGGTGCTGCTGCCATGATGACCATTATGGGAAAACCATGTTACTTATGACTGTCAAACTTTCAAAAAAGAAACACAGGACTAAAATGCAGCCTGAGCTGGAAAAGCAGTCTAATTGGCTTCTTTTTTCTGGAAGTTATACATTTAAGTGAAATGTTCATTATTATTATTGTTTTGGCATATTCATTGTGGGACTCAGAGCTCCCATGGATATGAAGCTGAATGGTAATCAAGTTTTCTACATTTCCATGCTATTTTTAGTCAATTATCAAAAATTGGTGATAATTATTCTGTTATTTATTATGTAATGTTATATCAAAATTGACAAAAATCTTTTTGCACTGCTATTACAAATATTATGAAAAGAATACTGTGTTACTTATAATTATTTTTAACTTACAAGTATGATTTTTAGGATTGGCATGCAGTTCAAATTAGAAAGCCAGCTCAATTGGGTTATCATTTATTATTGAATTTATGCAGTTTTGTGTGAAATTTTCATTTTTCTCATTCTGGCATTTTCAAAGTGTGAACTTGAACTCCCATTGGCCTGAAGCCTTATGCTTGTTACACATTTTACTTACATCAGTATTACCTGTTGAGCATAATTAAAATTGGATGTTGAATTTGCAGTTAACCATAATGTACTTTTGCGTCAGAATTGACAGTAGCCTATTTTGTGCATTGTTATTTTCTGCTTTTTGTCTGTACATTTGACAGCTTTGCTGCCTTGTTTTTTTACCCTGTTTACACTACAGTAATTAATTCGAATAAAGTGCAAATTAGGTCCCGATTTGAATAATTGTAGAAGTCTGAATGCGTGAGGATATTTGTTAACCAGTTTCGCATAATCCTGCTATCGAGCTGGATTTTCTTCAGCGATTCGAAAAACTTACTGAAACCGTCACATGTACAGATCTTGCATGCAAGCAATGTGTAAAATGAGTAAAGCAGTGTTTTACAAAATTGTTAATCTGTGTCAGAATGGCAAATTGTCAACAGAATCAATGCCCTTAGCAAACACCAAATCGGTTTTAGCAGGTTAGAATACCAGATGACCTCTGAGGAAGCTACTGTACACAGCAAAACGTTGTTTGTTTCTCTGATGCACTGTCTGTGGACTCTGACCATTTCTGGGTAGAACACTGTAACTGCGTGGCTTTTTTTTATTGAGGTCAGATTTTACCTATACTGCTCAACTAGTCAAAACAGAGTATACAGACATCCTGAAGGGGTTGAAGGGACAAAGTGTGTGCCACGTCTTGACACTACTGCATCTGATTTGGTCTTAAAGTGCAATTTCAGATCACACATTATCTTACACGGTCTTAATTATTACAGTTAAATTCTTAAAATGGATTGAATCTGCTTTTAAGGTAGCAATTAACAGGGGTAGCTATCTTCTAAACCGGCCAAGATAAACCAACATGTTACATATCAATAGAAAGCTTATTTCGACAGCTTTTCATTTCATATCCTTATTTTATTATGTAATCGTTACGTAATGAGATATTATGCTTAATAGGTGTGCTCAACATGATCTTTACACCTTAAAAACTAGAAGTCCACTACAAATGGACATGTGTAGACAGCTTGCCTCGTGAGCCCTCACTGGGATCAAGAAGAATGCGCCTGAAATTAGCGATATGTGTTAAATTAGCAGAGATATCAAAATAAACCTGTTTTCCAGTTCAACGCAACCCCCTAGCCTAACTAAAGCACACGTAAGTTGAAAAAAGAGCTGATGTTATGAAATCCCAGCCACACATTTTCAGACAAACCTTAGATCTAACGAATGAATGCCAGCTTTCATCGGTTGAGAGTTCTAATTAATTTTGACACTGCTCTAAATCGTTGTCTTGAAGCCATAAACTGAAGCGGAGAAATCAGCCTTTTAGTGCTCCCCAGAGATTCCAACGTTATATAATCAGTGAGCTGCATTGGCAAGCTGAGAAATTTAGTTATTTATACTGGTTCAGCCCTCTACTCACTGCCTATGTAACTGTCACTATGTCTTTCATCCATTTTCAACATTATTATTGAACATTTTCAACCGGAGGCCCCCTCCATGCATTGACAACAGCCACCATGTTAGTCGTGACATCAGCCTTCTTCACCACGTGACACCTAGGGGGAGTGCCTTTGCCCATATACGTCTCATCTATATGTCTGCTTTTTAGAGCTTTAGTAGATCGTCAGAATTAAGTTCACTGATAAATTCAAAATGAAAAGTATTGTTTGGCAAGTGAAAGCGGGAGGTTACTCACAGAATGTGAAAGGCTTAGCAGCAATCTAGTACGGGAAATATACAGCTGCACAGTGGAGCTGCCAATCAAACACATATATGGACAAGTGTGACCTACTTTAAAACTCAGACATGCTACCACAGGGGTAAATCAGCAATTAGGCTAAAATTACGGGTTTATTTGTAAACTTCCATTATTTTAAGATGGGCTGATATGTAGTTGATATTTCATCTATTTAATACTGACAAATTCAGAAAAACACCCACATTTTGGCCATTTACTGTTAATTGCATCCTTAAAATCAAAAATAATCTTACATCTACTAAGTGGTCAAGCAGTTTCCTTGCTTCACAATGGGGGATACCTCTCCTCACAATGGAGAACACCTCTGCTGCCAATAGGAGAACGTGTTAAGGGAGACAATTGCATAACAACTTAATGTTAAGTCAGTCCAGTAATGATCTTACTCATGATTTAAGATCATGTAAGATTATTTATAATCTGAAATTGTACTTTAAGACCAAATCAGGTGCACTAGTTTAAGTGGCTAAGGTCACTGACAGCGTCAGTATTTGGAGTGGTTACCACTTGGTGCCAAAACACCAATGGTAGGCATTGATGAAAACCTGAACCACATCCAATAAAAGAATAATTTGGGAACCACTTCACTATCATTTGATAGGTGGCACCTTGGGAACAATTTTAGGTTGCACGATGAGATTGCCACTTCACATTTTTAATAGCAGATAACTTACGGAACCAAGGGAATGAGCAGCTACCTTGGTCATCGCCATATTTGAACCACATAGACAAGATGTAAGTAGGTCATTACTTGCTGAATCAATGACCTGCATTTTCTACAACAAAACTGAACCAAATAGGACAAGTTTTGACCTATGCCTGGAATGTTATTCCAGTTTAAACTCCCAAAAACCTATACCAAGGAATGCCTTGCCATTTGAGCAAGCCAAAGTGTCAGGGCACTATAAAGCTAGCTTGCTCTCTATAACTTTTCGATACAGAGGGGAAAAAAAAACATTTGCTCCTGAAGATATAAACACAATACACGTGTTTGCCATGTGCCAAGTTTGACAGCTACCTGTATGTCCGATACCACTATAAGGACTGTGCAATGACTACACTAAAAGTCAGTTTTTAAAGCAGAAAGGTGCTTTAGTTGTGGCACTGATTTTAGATTGCAAAGTATTCTTAGTTCAAACTTAAAACTCCGCATCTTTGCTTCTTTGTCTTGTCTGCACAAGATGACATCAGCGCTAGGCGGAAAAGGCAGCTCCAGGCGGGACAGAGCAGTGATATTCTAGACACGACTAGGCATGACTTCCAAATATGGAAGCACCCCAGGCAAAAGTTTCCTGAACAAGCCTCCAGTCAGCTGCTGGTATCTAGAGTCAGTATTGCTGATATGGGTTATATATGGAATCGAGATCAAGCTGGCAATACTGAAATCTGGAATCTAGGGTACCATGATGACAATCAAAGGAAAACCATGTTACTTATTTTTAAATTATTGGTTTTCTTTTTATCAAGAGCTTATAAAATATGCGGGTATTACCTCCAATATTTCTGTGACTGTCAGTCACCATCATCAGGGAGTAAATGACTAGGGTCATTTCACCTGGAATGAAAATCCAGGTCAGTTGCCCCTAATCACTGGCCTTGTGTTGTAACTGTAACATCCCCCCAGACAGTCACAGAAATATTGGAGGTAATACCTGCATAATTTATAAGCTCTTGATAAAAAGAAAACCAATAATTTAAATTTCATACGTACAGACCTAATGAAACTGTTCTCTCATGTTACTTATGATTCTCAAACTTGCAAAGAAGAAGCATGGGACTAAAGTGTAGCCTGAGATGGAAAGCAGTCTAATTGGTTTATTTTTCTGGAAGTTATACATTTTTGTGAAATTTTCATTTTCATTTTCATCATTTTTGAGCTTGTCATATCGAATGTCTGTCAGATTTTTTTTGCCTTTGTGAAGCATGGAAGTCATATTTGGAGTGGTATGCAGTAGTGGTCTTTTGGAGTGGTATTCAGTATTCATTAGTAGTGTTTTGAAGTGAAACGCAGCAGTTGTGTTTGGATAAGTGTGCAGTGTTTTATGTGATGGTTGTGTTTTGGAATGGTATGCATTAGTTATGTTTGGAGTTGTGTTTGGAGTGGTACACAGAATCTCAATTTTAGAGTAGTAAGCAATAGTCGTGTTTTGAAGTGTATGCAGTAGTTGTGCTTGGAGTGGTATGCAATAGTGGTGTTTGGTGTGTACTGTGTAGATACCCTTAGTTCTCATCCAGTTTATGTGTTCTAGTTAAACAGAGTGAAGGCTGTGGAAAAGGACAAGGATGACCTGCAGGGGGACAGGGACCTAGCAGTACAGTACCTACAGATGGAGAATGATATCACTAGGCAGAAGAATGTGGCTTATCAGCTTTACATGTAAGACAAATGCTGGAAGGTCTTTCAAGTAAAAATGAAAATGCAAACATTGTGTGGATAGTAAGGTCTGCTAAATATGGCCATGATAAAGTTTGGTCAATGAATATGTAGATTGAGTTATTTCTAATAAATAAAGCATGAAAAATCTAGAAGAAATATTCAGAAATAAATAGCTATGATCCCTTGGTTAACTATCTTGATAATCTCTCCTGTTGCCACGTTTCAGTCTCGAGACCAGTGGCAACATGGAGAGGGCCCAGGCCAAGTGTGATGAAGTAGGGGCAGGCCTGAAGCACTATGAAGAGAGAATTCAGGCCATCAGGGACCAGAATAAAGAGAAAAAAAATGAGCATGAGAAACTGTTTAAGTAAGTTGGCATGACTTAATATTTGGTTTAGTTGATTTTTATTATCCACCTATTCTAGTCCCTTATATCTCCAAAACTGGCAGAGTTAGGCCCATAGTTACTACTGAACTTGAATAAGAAGTCATATACTGGCAATCCAACTATGATATTGAAATTGACCTTTGACCTTCTTTTCGCCATGAACCGCACTTCACAAATTTGGATTTTAACTTTTACTTTTCCCCATGATTTTGTTTTAAATGGATATTTTCAACAAAAGTATTGAGAACTTTTGTTTACTGCATTTTGTAGAGCTTGTCAAGCACAACACTGGAGGTGGTGTCTCATTTTTTGCTTTTCCATACAAATGTGCTTACTCCAGCTGGTGGTACAATACCCGGAGGTGGTATCGACTCTCTCATCCTCTAGTTTTTATCCAGTTCTCTGAGTGGAATCAAATAGACCCCAGTTGTTATGTTGCTCTTCTGTCAGTTAATTGTGTCCCATTGTTATCTCGCAAATGCCATAGCAAAATGAGCAGTTAGTAAAGGAAGAGAGCAATGACATGATCTAGTTTTAGGCATCATTGTTCTATGTATATAGGCCTACTTTTATGAAGTTATATCCTTTTATGATTATGACCCCATTCCCATAGATTTTAGATCGATCTATCCCTGTGGGGAGTCTCACTAGATTACTGTCAGCTTAGCCAGCTTAAGCGCCTGCCCCGCCTACTAAAAGCTGTAAGGGGGTAATTAACTATGGTGCGTGCTCGGCTGACTGCAATTTAGCGTGAACCCCCAGGGAGTTAGTTCGATTTAAATCTAAATCTCTGGATTGATCTTAATCTCTGGGAATGCACCCTATGATGGTTATTCAATGTTGTGTGCATTGACTGCTGCAGGCATTATGAAGAGCTGTGTAAGAAATGTGATGATTGTAAGAAGAAGTTTGATGCCCTGGAAACTAAGGATGTTAAGAACCGAGAGGACCTAAAGCATGCCAAAGGCAAAGCAAAGAAACTTGGCAAGGCAGAGGAAGCAGAGAGACACAGGGTAAGAACCAGGACAGGCTGATGGCACAGATTTCGGTGCCTTGGAATGCACACACACACACAAAAAGTGCGGTTTGCAAAAAAATTTAACTTCAAATAATACATGAAGATAAAACAGGCTTCATTACACCAATAAGAAAAAAAGCATGGGATTTCAAACGTCATTGTAAAAAGACTTCAGCATTTAGCCTGAACCTTTATAATCAGGACTTTTGCAATTCTTTTAGAATGTATACAGGCTTCTGGTCATACTCTTACTCCATATGGATGTAAAACCTGAAATATGTTACTTTAATTTCATTAATCTTTGAATCTTTGGTGGTCAATGTTGTTTGTAGCTTGAGGAGCTGAGACAGGTACCAGAGAAGAGCCAACAGGACATTGAGACCAACAGCAAGTGGCTGGAGAAGCTGGAGGAGGTGAAGGCAGAGGTGGAGGCCAAGATGGCAGAGATCCATGGCAAGGTGAAGGAGGAGACGGCAGGACTTCAAGGGGAGAAGGAGATCAAGGAGACCGAGCTAATGGAACTTCAGAAAAATGTCAATGAAACCAAGTCAAAGGTAGTATAACACAAGTCAGAGCTGGCCCCCGTTTCACAAAAAAACTTAAGTCGGTTTCCCTGACTAAGAGCATGGTTACCAATGTAATTAAGTCGTAACGTCACTAAGTCCCGTTTCACAAAGAATCTAAAAGGTCGCTTACGTCGTTTTTTTCTTAGCTGCTAGTCAACTATGTCTAGCCTCCTCCATAGGAGACTTAAGTCAGCAAGCTCATCTAAAAGTCAGTAAATTACAGCATAAACAACAAAAAATTGGAAAGAACATACCTCCTTCACGATATAGTGTTATAATGTCCTTGAATAGCACTGACATTTATTGAATATATAGATAAAAAATAAAATACACCTTCACCCAGCCGATTTTTTTGACCGCTAGATGTGCAACAGCAGTATCCCAAGACAAGCTAATGTTTTACTTTGTTTATGTTTTGACTGATCTTTATTGTTGATAAACGATCATTCTCGGCCGAAAGAGGTCATGAAACGTCATGTCTTGTGAAACTTCAGAAATTTTACACCTCCTTTTCTCGAAGAGTTTCGCGTGCGCGTCGACTACGGAAAGCACACCAAGCTCAAACGTTTGATTCTTTGTGAAACACTCCTAGTCGACTGCAGTGCAGTCGACCTAGCTAGGTCACTCAGCTCGAGCTAGTCAACTACGGATTTAAGATTCTTTGTGAAACGGGGGCCTGGACATTTTTATATCTGAGTTCTATTATTTCTGTATGAGGCAGCCCAGTCAAAGCTGAACTTTTATATGAGTTTGATTATTTCTGTATGAGGTGGCCCAGTCTGAGCTGAACTTTAATATGAGTTTGATTATTTCTGTATGAGGTGGCCCAGTCAGAGCTGGACATTTATATCTGAGTTTGATTATTTCAGTATGAGGTGGCCCAGTCAGAGCTGGACATATATCTGAGCAACCAGAAGTCAGAGACCAACAAGCTCAGAGATATGGAAAATGGCCTTGAAACAGCTACCAAAACAATCAGTGAAAGGAAAGAGTAAGTCAGTTATCATCTAAATTTATAATAAGGAGAGACAGTTTTTCTAATTCTTTTGTAACCTAGTGTAATCAAGCCATTTTGCTTCTTTTCCCATCTGAAATTTTAACTATATCTTTATCTGTATCTTCTGATTGACTTATTTGGAATTCATCTGAAAATTTACAAACAAATGTAGACAAAATGACTAATCTTCTTTAAGCTATCTTAAAATTGATTTTGTTCTTTACTCTGTGGTGTTCCTGACACTGATGTGACATATGACGAGGGGCTTCCATTCATTTTTTTTTTTTTTTTTTTGCTTAGGTCAGTAAAGCTTCTAGAGAGAAGTATACCAGAGACAGAGGCAGCACTACAGAAAACAAAGAAGGATTTGGGGGCTGCAACAGCTTTAGAAAATCAACTAACAGCTGAGGTGAGGGGAACTTGTAGAACCACTACACTATTGTGGACATGCTTGTCCTTCTGTAGATGTTTGACTGGATGGGCTTAACAGTGAAACTGGTCAGTTTGGACAAGGCAGTCAGGTTATGAAATCAGGAGTACAGGTTACAAAATTCTTGATTCAACATTTGGTACAATTTCTAAAGTGATTATGTTCATTTTTATGTACAGACACAGATGTGTCTGTACATATAGCCATCATCTGCGTCTGTCGTCGCTGTCGTCGCCGTGCACTTTTACCGATAACACGATAAGTGGAAAACCATTTTACCTTTTGACTTGAAACTTACAGAACTGATGAATATTCATAATACGCAGGTCAAGTTCGAAAATCAGCATGATTGGGCCATTTTTAGGGAATTTATGCTGTTTTTTCACTATTTTCAATATAAATGCAACACTGATAACACAATATAAGAAAAACGGATTGGCCAATTGTAATTATACTCACAGGAGTGGTCAATCTTACTAAAACGCAGGTTGAGTTCGAAAATCAGCATAATCGGGCCATTATTTTAGAAGTTATACTGTTTTTCACATTTCCTCAGATTCAATTATTAGGCATGTTAACAGTCTCATTATTTAACTAATAAGATGCCTAAAAGTGTTTGTTTGATATTTCCTGCATCTTTACAACATTGTTAGTTGATTATGTAAAAAACATGGTAAACTTGTTATCATGTATTGTGTAATAAAGTGTCAAAAATGGAAATAAACTCATATCATTGCAGTTTGTCAGATTCAATCATCCACTATGTTCAGAATCTCAGAATGGAGGAAATTGGACATTTAACACTGTTCTATTGATACTTTTCCCATCTCATCAATTTTCTTAGTTGGTCATATAAAATGGCAGTAAAATGTTTATTTTGTTTTATGTTAAAAAAGTGTTAAAAATGGAAATAAACCCATTTCAGAACAGTGCTGTCTTGTTTACATTTTGGCATTTTCAAGGCGTGACTTTGAAGTTCCATGGGCCTGAAGACCTTTGCTAGTCACATTTTCTGAATATCTGTGAAACAAATATTTTATAATTAAAAATTGATGGTCATTAAGCTGTTAAACATTATGTAATATTGCATCAAAATTTGAAGAAACCCCTATTTTGGGCACTGCTTCCATGATGACCATTTAAGGAAAATCATGTCACTTACTGTTCTCAAACTTACAGGAAAGAAACATGGGACTAAAATACAGCTTCAGTAGGCAATGCAGTCTGTTTGGTATTTTTTTATTTTTTTTTTTTTTGGCAGTTAAACAGTTTTTTGTGAAAATTTAATTTTTCACATATTGGCATTTTCAAGGTGTGACTTTAAAGTTCCATGATCTTGAAGACTTTTGCTTGTCACATTTTCTGAATGTCCATGTTACTAATATTTTATTAATAACATTTGATTGTCATTATGCTGTTAAACATTATGTAATGTTGCATCAAAATTTGAAGAAACCCCTATTTTGGGCACTGCTCCTATGATGACCATTTAAGGGAAATCATGTCACTTACTGTTCTCAAACTTACAGGAAAGAAACATGGGTCTAACATACAGCTTCAATAGGCAATGCAGTCTGTTTGGTAAATTTTTCTGGCAATTTAACAGTTTTTTGTGAAAATTTAATTTTTCACATATTGGCATTTACAAGGTGTGACGTTTAAGTTCCATGATCTTGAAGACTTTTGCTTGTCACATTTTCTGAATGTCCATGTTACTAATATTTTATTAATAACATTTGATTGTCATCATGCTGTTCAACATTATGTAATGTTGCATCAAAATTTGAAGAAACCCCTATTTTGGGCACTGCTCCTATGATGACCATTTAAGGGAAATCATGTCACTTACTGTTCTCAAACTTACAGGAAAGAAACATGGGTCTAACATACAGCTTCAATAGGCAATGCAGTCTGTTTGGTAAATTTTTCTGGCAATTTAACAGTTTTTTGTGAAAATTTAATTTTTCACTTATTTGCATCTTTATTTTCTGTTTTTTTTGTCTGTACATTTGACAGTTTTGCTGCCTTGTTAAATTAGCAACATAAGAAGCATGTGCTATAATTTGAACATGAGATAATAGGCAATATCTTCTCTCAGTTTATGTAGTGGGTATATAGTTACGTCTGTCCCTGTAGGTCCAGAGACGCCGTCTCAAGGTAGAAGAGGTACGCAGCTCCATGCAGGCCAGTAGCAGCAAGAGTCGGGTGTTAGCTGCTCTCACTGAAGCCAAAAAACAAGGCAAGATACCAGGTATCCGTGGCAGACTGGTAAGGAATTCCAACCTGTGGGTGGTGGTCCATTAGGTTCATAGTGGTCCATTATAAGAAATATCTATGACGGCAGTGGAACATGGACAAATTCATAGTAGTCCCAACTTTGTCTACACTGTAAAAACAGTGTTTAGCTCCTAAACACATTTCTAAGCGTCGTAGTAGTTTCAGTAGGATTGTAGTGGTCCATTAGGACCAGACTCTTATTGTGGTTAAGGTAGCCTTGGCTATCAACCTGGGCCCAATTTGTTAAACCATGTTTGGCACTAAGTAGCACTTAGTTATATCTACTTTATGGCCAGTTAATTTTTATATGTTCCATTTAATTTTCCTAAACATTAAATGAAAATGGCCTTCTGTGCCTATGTGGAGTCTTCAAAGAAAAGATAAATATCTGTAAGGTAAAGAAGAGAGAGGGATTGTTTAATATAGAAAAACAGGAACTGATTGGGCATTTAAAGATGCATATGAAGTCATTTTTTTGCCACAAAAAGTCAATCAAATGCCAGCATACAGTTTCAAGTAGAATAACTAAGAGAATTACCAAAAGGCATTGTTTAATTTTCCAAAAAAAAAAAATTATATTTGAACAGATTTTTCTACTAGCATTCTATGCTGTATATCAATAGGACAGAAAGGAGCAGTCTAAAGCTCTTATATGGCTGATCGAGTGATTTATTCAGTTTATCCCTTGGCATGTCAAATTTATTTGAGTCATATAAGAAAGTAGTAGAAGTGGTTTATATATATATACTGACAGTCAGTGAAAATGCATCAGAAAACTTTCTTGTACTTTTTTACCGAGAATCGATTCCAACCATATAAACGAGTACAAATGCAATTGTTTGGTCATAAGAGAGTGGGCTGATCACTATTTCATATTTCACATGAAAACTGTTATTTTCTTAATGTGCCAAAGGAACTTAAAAATATTATTTGATAAATAAATGATGTGTTTTCATTGACTCTGTCAGTATATGTTGCTGGGAATCCACGCTTCACCAATGCTTGGTTCATATGTACCTTTAAATTTCATGATGATCTTGCTCCAAAAAACTTTCACAAATTACACCTTGATTCTCATTTCTTATTTCTCAGTTAGCCTCTGTGGATATAGCATGTTATTGTTAGTGAGTGCAAATGGATTATTACAATGCTCATTGATAATATAATTATTACCACCAGCGTGTACACTGGCGGTACTCATGGTTTAAGTCCCGACCCGTCTCGTACGGCTCCTGCGGCTACGCGTTCTGGCGCCGGATACAAGTCACCGTTACCACTCTTCTCCTAGACCGCAAGGACCGGTGCCCCCATCTCTTGGATTTAGGTCACCTATAATCTCAACTTGAACCCCCTGCTTTTTTTGTCTCAATCGGTGCAATGGCCTGGGCGTGACGCTCGTTGAAATGTATCCTTGTCAAAATTTTGGAAAATTTAATGCAAAATATCTCCCAAACCAAAGGAACAATGGGAAAAATTTATATAGAAGTCTGGCCCAAAGTCATATGTGAAGATTCCAAATATGCCCTTGGATTTGACCTTTATTTCAAGGTCAAATGGGCCGAAATTTTCTAAAAATGGGAATATTTTGCAAAAAAAAAAAATTTTTGTGCCAATTTTCAGAAACTACACAGACCTAAGCTCTCATATTACATTGGGGGGTTACAATTAGGGACTTCTTTCATTTTCTAGAGTTTTGGGTCAATCAGTGCATTTTCACGGGAGAAGCAGCCATTAGAAAATCTAATGGCAAAACTGAAAACTCTCCCTAATTCTCAAACCCTAAATGCTGTAGACCAATGTTTTTGCATTTTGTAGAACTTGTCAAGTGCAATACTGAAGATAGAGTCCTTTTTTTGTTTCGATATGGTTTAGGAATTACGCTATATCAAAAAGTACAATGTCGCAATATTCAGTGGTAAGAATAAAATGTGAAATACTCTCAAATTAGCAGAGATATGCCCATAGTTACTATTGAACTTGAATAGGAAGTCATTTACTGGCTACCTTACTGTGACCTTGAAATTGACCTTTGACCTACTTTTTACCATGAACTTAACTTTGCAAATTTTTCATCCATTATACCTCCAAAAATCAGTTTTGCCTATTGTTTCTATTGATTTGAATAGGAAGTCATATACTTGCAATCTTACTCTGACCTTGAAATTAAACTTTGACCTACTTTTTATTATGAACTGAACGTTGCAACATCTCAGTCCCTTATATCTCCAAAACTAGCAGAGATAGGGCCATAGTTACTATTGAACTCGAATAGGAAGTCACATACTGGCAATCTAAATGTGACCTTGAAATTGACCTTTGACCTACTTTTCAACATGAACTGTCTTTGCAAGATTTTGTTCCTTTATATCTCCAAAACTGGCAGAGATATGCCCATAGTTGCTATTGAACTTGAATAGGAAGTCATAAACTGGCAATCTAACTGCAACCTTGAAATTGACCTTTGACCTACTTTTCACCGTGAACTGAACTTTGTAACTTTTCTGTCTCTGTATCTGCAAAACTGGCAGAGATATGCTCATTGCTACTATTGAACTTGAATGGGAAGTCATATACTGACAATCTGTGACCTTGAAATTTACCTTTGACCTATTTTTTACCATGAACTGAACTTTGCAAGTTTTCTGTCCGTTATGTCTCCAAAACTGGTTGATCAAACCATTTTTACAAAGGCTATGCAGTTCTTTTGGCATATTTTGAGAAGTGGTTGATTGCAATTGGTAAATTTTGTTAATCACAGCACAGGTGGTGGTGGTGGTTGCGCTTACTCCAGCTGGTGGTACAATATCCGGAGGCAGTATCGCCTCTCTGATCCTCTAGTATGATACTGATATATATACTGAAATTGATTACAAAGAATTTGACATTTTGCTTCAGCTAGAGCAAAGACGTGTTTTTGGTCAGCCCTTCCACTGATGTCTGTACTCTTGATTGTAGGGGGACCTGGGCGCCATAGATGAGAAATATGACATTGCTATCTCCACAGCCTGTGGTTCCTTAGACAACGTGGTGGTTGACAGCATCAACACAGCGCAGTGCTGTGTGGAGTTCCTGAAGAAAAACAACATTGGCAGTGCCACCTTCATGGGGCTGGACAAGATGGAGAAATGGAGAGAACATGTTAATAAAAGAATTAAAACGTAAATATTCCAGCTATAACTGTGCAGTATCATTAGTGTTTTATCGTATTGTATTGTTGCTTATCTATATATTCATAAGTATTCTCCTTTATATCCCCATCACACTAGAGGTGAAATGAGCAAGAATGCCGTCGGAAAGACAATTCTTTGTGCGTTCTTGGATATTCCAAGAGCTTTCTAAAAATTCCGAGTGCATTCCAAATATTTTTACCCATTCTTGTGGCCGGCCCGAATGTTTTGCTCATGTTAAAAACTTCCGAAGTGCATTCCAAGAGGAAAATTATCGAATGACATTTGAATAGTATTCGTCTAGTGGGATTTCCACAAAATATGAATAGTAGGGGCATTTTGGGGTAAAAGTTGGGAACCAGGCTTATTGGCATAAATTTGGCATGCTGAATCCGATTAACCCGGTTCCCAAGAGAAATTTTGCGTTTTTAACTGTCTAATTTGCGAAAAAACAAAATGACACAGGTTTCCAATTTTCTGCAATATCTCTGGCGGCCATTTTGTTTTTTTTTTTGCAAATTAGACAGTTAAAAACACTAATTTTTGCTTGGGAACCGGTTTAATTGGATTCAGCATGCCAAATTTATGCCAATAAGCCTGGTCCCCAACTTTTACCCCAAAATGCCCCTTGCTTCTTATGCAGAGCCTTTTTTCAAAAATCCCACTAGGCTATATTCTAACTGCACTAGGACTGCATTCGAAATATTATTAGGGCATTCCGATAGCATTCGAAACATTCTGATTGCGTTCTAGGGAGAACCAAAATGGCAAGACAGCTAGAAAGAGCTGAAATGCAACTCGAATGCATCTCGATGGCTGCTGAAATCCTATTTCAGCCAGCAATCAAACTACACTCGTAGGGCATTCAAAGTGTATTCTAAATATTCTGACAGCATTATCGATATTCCTAGTTTTCCAACTACATTTGAGCTGCATTTGCTTGAATCATTCCAGGCGGATTCAAGCGCATTCCAAGTATTCCAAAGGCATTCTTACAAGAATTTAGGTCAATTTGAAATTTCTTCCCGAATGTAGTACAAATTTTGTAAATTCTTCATTTCGGCTTGTTCTGCTTGATTCCTGCTGATTCGAATAAGTGTGACGGGGGGCTGTAGGCAGTTTTCCCATCAGGCTGTGATTTGGACAACTAAATTAATGCTTCTTATGTCTAGTAGCAAATAATGAAATGTTGCATACCCTTGTTGCAGTATATGATCTCTAATAACCAAGTATCAATTTTGTTCCATTATTTTCACTCTTAGGGACCATTCCCATACCCTATGGTACTAGCAGGAACGATCTATCTCCAAAAGATTGCTTGCTAAATAGCATTTAATTTAAAAAGGATAACAGCTGTTCATTTTGGTCAAAAACTGAATTTTCCTGGGGGTAAACGGCAACTTTCCTACATTTACCAATGGTTAATGAATCCATTTCTATATTCATAGTTAGTTCCTTTTTTTTATATATAAAGTTTGCTCTTTTGTAATAATCTCTTAAGAGTATAGTCATCTATGGAGGTCACGTGGTTCGATGGCAAGCACAGATTTCAGAATAATTGCTATAACTGTCATTTTTTTATGGTAAAATAGAATACATTATATTTCTATGAGTTCTTTACAATGCATTTACTGTGAAATGCAGTTCTCATACGAAGAGTTGTTATCCTTTTATTTGACATGAAAGTTAATTACCCCACTAGCAGCTTCAGACTGGGTTCCCATACCTAGGTGGATCTAACCAGATCCATCCATCTCCAAGGGGTTTCTCATTAAATTGATTTCAGCTTAAGCAGCTTAGATGTCTGGCACACTTATTGGAGCTTCCAAATGATAATTAATTACCCGTAGCAGCTTCAGTAGGTGTGACAGACATCAAAGCCACCCAAGTAAATTGCAGTTTAACAAGAATCCCCTCAGAGATAGATCGATCCACAGTTAGTACGATAGGGTCTGGGAATGGTCCCTTAGTTGGCATGACAGACATTTATGCTGCTTAAACTGAATTCAATTAAGCAAGAATCACCTTGGAGTTAGATATATCCTGCTAGTATGATAGGTTTTTGGGAGCCCAGTCTTAATCATGCCACATATTTATGTTGCATCTCTTTTATTGGCCTGTTTTATTTTAGTCCAGAGAATGTTCCAAGGCTTTTTGATTTGGTGAGAGTGGGAGATGACAGCATCAGGACAGCTTTTTACTTTGCCTTGAGGGACACACTAGTGGCCAGTGACCTGGAGCAAGCCACGCGCATCGCATATGGGAAACAACGCTTTCGTGTGGTTACACTGAAGGGGGATCTCATTGACCAGTCAGGTAATGTGGTCACATTGCAGGGGAATCTTAGTCTGTGTAATGAGCTTCATTGTCTGTCACACTCTTTCATAACTGAATGTAATTGAAAAGTTGGGAAAACTTTGTGGCCCATTATGTTGTTCAGGTTGCTTTGGTAGAGGGCATGCCAGACAATTAAACTGATAACATTGACTAGGCCTAAGCGAGAATCCCCGTTCAGATGCATCGATTCAGCTAAAACAATAACTCCTATTCTGAACATGCCCGAATCAGTCAGGTAATGTAGTTACATTGAAGGGGAACTTCCTGATCAGTCAGCTAATGTAGTTACATTGAAGGGGGGTCTTATTAATCAGTCAGGTAATGTAGTTACATTGAAGGCGGGTCTAATTAAGGTAGTAATTAACAGTAAATTGTCAAAATTTGGGTGTTTTTCTGAATTTGTCAGTATTAGATAGATGAAATATCAACTACATAGCAGCCTATCTTAAAATAATGGAAGTTTACACATAAACCCGTAATTTTAGCCTAATTGCTGATTTACCCCTGTGGTAGCGTGTCTGAATTTTAAAGTAGGTCACACTTGTCCATATATGTGTTTGATTGGCAGCTCCACTGTGCAGCTGTATATTTCCCGTACTAGATTGCTGCTAAGCCTTTCACATTCTGTGAGTAACGTCCCGCTTTCACTTGCCAAACAATACTTTTCATTTTGAATTTATCAGTGAACTTAATTCTGACGATCTATTAAAGCTTTAAAAAGCAGACATATAGATAAGACGTATATGGGCAAAGGCACTCCCCCTAGGTGTCACGTGGTGAAGAAGGCTGACTTCACGACTAACATGGTGGCTGCTGTCAATGCATGGAGGGGGCCTCTGGTTGAAAATGTTCAATAATAATGTTGAAAATGGATGAAAGATATAGTGACAGTTACACAGGCAGTGAGTAGAGGGCTGAACCAGTACAGTCATATGGCAACTGGCTGCGCGTAGGAAGATATTCAGAACGGAGCGCGTGCGCTGAGATGACGTCGCGGTTGAAATTTTGTAAATTTCGCAACCAACGCGGAAATGAAAGAATTGTACTTTATTACCTCTGTTGGTGCTTATGAAAAATTAAGACATGGTAGCAGAGTTTATCACGCGTCTGTAAGTGTGAGATTTACCCAGAATCAAAGTGAAATGAAGGAAATATAACTCGACAAAGTCGGCCAACATGCCGATTATTATCCATAGCAACACCGTAACATTTTGAGATATCTCCTATCACAGAGAGTGTGCACCTTATTCCAGTCGATAGAAGATGACTTTTAATACGCAAAATAAACCTACCAAGTTTCATCAGAATTTATTCTGGCAACTTTTTTTTGCCAGCTGTTGAAGTGCGTTTTTGACCCTATTCCGCTAGATGTCAGCCATATTCTGACGTCATTTTTCCCAATACAGAAGCAAGTGAAGGTCTGCTGACTTTTTCAAATATCGAAAATCAAAGTACTTATCTTTTATTTCAGTAACAAAACTATATTTC
>NW_019775896.1:26251-43513 GCF_001039355.2 Lingula anatina | reverse complement strand
ATTGTTGAGAAGCTTGCGGTACAGATAAAATAAGAAAACTGTTTTCTCTCATCCCATCTGCCATGAACAGGTTATAAGCATGCCAGAAAACATATTGGCATATACAGGCAGAAAAGCTCCTCATCTGTGAATTCTGAAATAATGAGAAATAAAGAAGCTGACAATAATAGTAATGAAATTAATAACAATAAAGAAAAGAGCTAACTGAGCAATTTTAAAATACGCTGAGGTACATCATACCGGTACATGGTAAACCCATATGCCATTGAAATGATAGTTAAACTAAACATCATGATGCATGAATTGCGTTTTATTTTAGAAGGCCTGCTTTACAAACGTTATCATGAACCAGAATTACCTTTGTTAAATGTTTGTCATCCTTTTCTGTTCTAGAGTTAAGCCACAACCCGCAGCAGATCCACATTTGTCCGCCTCTCTCACTTCTTTACACGTGTTCACTCCAATTTGTTTACGCAAACCCTATACATATGTAGGTCAACATATAATCTCCTGCATAAATGATATTAGATTACGTAAATCCAAACCCTTTCCTTAGGTAAGGCCTTTCAAAAAATGATAAATTCTCATTAATAATATCATACAAAAGTGGTCCAATATTTCAAATGCATATCCACAAGCACATGTTTGCCTTTTGCATATCACGCATCAAGAATAGGTGAAGGTCGTTCATAAAAAATACTCACTGAAACTAGTTCAAACTGGATGTGTGCGTTTCAGCATCGATTTCAGGTTAGTTGCAATTAAATGTGAATAAAATATGTAACCTTTAACGGTTTTTAGATTGAATTATTTCATAGTTTGGCATAGGTATCGAGAAGCGCCATTTTTTTCAAGATTTTTTGTTGAATGTTGGATTAGGGAACCGTGTGACCACACTAGAGAGTGTGCAAACTATTCCCGTCAAAATCATAAACTTTGGATGATATTTTAACTCATATCTAAAAATGAAAAAAATTCAGGCTTGCAACTTTTTTTCTCGCAATATAGTCCCACCTCCTACGAGAGTCATTTTGGGATCGATTTTTTTTCATAAATTCAAAATCGTGAACTTAATTCATTTAAATTTGTGGATGTTTCAGTAATCCTTTGAAATCATGAGTAAGAGCATAAACTTTTCTTATCATCTTTACAAAATCACAACTCAAAATGCCCTGGTTTGTTTTTAAAAGGATTTTATTTGCAAGGTACGGTTTTTCACGTCAGCCATCGCAGATGTCCAGAAACGGCGCTACTTCGTGGCGCGGACTCACTGAAAAGTTTCAAATAACCGCCATGACGTTACGTTTTTCAGCCAGTTGCCATATGACTGAGTATAAGTAACTAAATTTCTCAGCTTGCCAATGCAGCTCACTGATTATATAATGTTGGAATCTCCGGGGAGCACTAAAAGGCTGATTTCTCCGCTTCAGTTTATGGCTTCAAGACAACGATTTAGACCAGTGTCAAAATTAATTAGAACTCTCAACCGATGAAAGCTGGCATTCATTCATTAGATCTAAGGTTTGTCTGAAATCGTGTGTCTGGGATTTCATAACATCAGCTCTGTTTTCAACTTACACGTGCTTTAGCTAGGCTAGGGGGTCTCGTTGAACTGGAAACCAGGTTTATTTTGATATCTCTGCTAATTTAACAGATATCGCTAATTTGAGGCGCATTCTTGTTGATCCCAGTGAGGGCTCACAAGTCAAGCTGTCTACACATGTCCATTTGTAGTGGACTTCTAGTTTTTAAGGTGTAAAGATCATGTTGAGCACACCTATTAAACATTATATCTCATTACATAACGATTACATAATAAAATAAGGATATGATATGAAGAGCTGTTGAAATAAGCTTTCTATTGATATGTAACATGTTGGTATATCTTGGGCGGTTTAGAAGATAGCTACCCCTGTTAATTACATCCTTAATCAGTCAGGTAATGTAGTTACATTGAAGGCGGGTCTTATTAATCAGTCAGGTAATGTAGTTACATTGAAGGCGGGTCTTATTAATCAGTCAGGTAATGTAGTTACATTGAAGGCGGGTCTTATTAATCAGTCAGGTAATGTAGTTACACTGAAGGGAGATCTTATTGATCAGTCAGATGATGTGATCATGTTGAAGAGGGGAGGTCTTATTGATCAGTCAGGACTCAAGAACTCAAAAGCACTGCAAATTGCAACTGCATGCAAGCATAGCAATGGCTTGCTACATGCGATGATGATTGCACCCACCTGCTAACTTGATGCCTTAGCAAACACAACGCAATATTTGCTCGTCTGGAAGTACACTTATAACCTTGAACCCTACTATAGTTGGAACGCCACATGAAGTGAAGACTTATGTTCACAATCACACATAATGTAATTTTATTTGATTATGTAGCTAGTCAAGAGAATATTTTAATTTACAGGAATATCACAATTACAAATACTGATATTTGAAGTGTTTAACAACAATATAATGTCAAAAAACAATTCAATAAGGTATTACTATGGACTGATACTATTACTGATACATCGGTTAGTTGCGCTCAGTCTCAAAATAACACATTGTAGAAGGTCTACACAGATGCAGTGTTCCTGTAATTTATGCATCGTTTCATAAATGGATGGAAATATTAGCATGGCTATGCGTCCCAGCTGGCTATGCAGAAAATTTTTTAGTTATGAAGGCAAAATTAATGACACGGATATTCTGAAAAGTTGGGCTTGTGAGTCCGTGTCTTATCTGATAGTACAAACCAATATAATTCAGGATGAAGCACCAATTGTTTTCGATTTTGTCACTTCAAAAGTAGACCTTGCTCTCGGTTTGTTTTAGAGAATTCCCACCCTGCCGAATCAAGGTTAATCAATGTGAAACCTGTGGTTTGGGTATCTAGTAACTTGGTTTATACAACCATGGCCGTGGAAGCAAGTGGTCCATGTGTGAGGAAGCAAAGCAGATCATTCATCCCTGCAACTTTTGAAGTAAAATGTTTTGTCTGCTGGGCAGGAAAATCCAAAAACACTTTTACAAGTGGCTGTTTAGATTTCGAGCACAGTAGTCTTACGAGGCTATTAGTAATCGTAGCAGCACCTGATGCCATGATTATTTTAGTTTATTTAAACATCAAGTCATGGTAGAGCATCAGACAACTACACTGAACAAAAATATAAACGCACGAAAGAATATGTTGATTTATTTTCATGTATGGAACTAGAGTATATGGCCAACATTAACAGCATATTTTCCTCAACAAATAGACATCACTTTGAGAGCATTACAGGAAGTTTAAATGCATAGGCCAAGAGTTAGGGCATCAACTACACCATGGGGGTCAACATCCTGATTTCACATCAGACACTAATAACAAGTATGGCCAACATCAGCTTCACACAGAGCAGTACACTGGCACTGCATGGGCATCACTAAGTTGTCAATAGTGGCCTGAGGGACATTATCCCATTCCTTCTGGAGTGCTACTTGCAGTTGGAGAACATTTTCGGGAGCTGGAACATGATGGCAAAAAAGCTGACCCAGAACATCCGTCAGGTGTTCGATGGGCAACATATCGGGTGTGGTAACACATGGTCGGCGGATATGTGGGCGGTTCCTAATGCTACCAGTGTCTCTGAAGCATGTTCTCAGACGGCTGACAGTGGATTGATGCACATTCAGGCATGCTGCAACATCTGTTACCAACAAGCCAGCATTGAGCAATGCCGATGGCACGCTCCCTCATGATTTAAGACATCTGTGGCATGTTGACAAGTGACAGAAATGCACATTTTGGTGTGTCCTTTTATTGCCTAGACTGTAAGGAGTGTCTGTGTATTGGTCATGCAGATTGACCTTCACTCGGTCGTGCTCCATTAGTCTTATGGGTGGAAAAACTAAACCTTTAAGTATACTCACGGGGAGCATCCAAGTGAAGCCAGACCACCATACTTGATCAATACAATTCCATCAATTCACAAATAAACCGTCAACTTCGGCATATTTCATAATTATCCATTTTAACTGACCATTTTAGTTTCGTGCGTTTATGTTTTTGTTCAGTATCTTAGCAACTTTTTCACCAGTAAAAATAATGGTGAGAAACTGCAGTGAGTTCAGCTTTGCTGAGTACCACTGCCTGTTCAGACATAAAACTTAATGGTTTGGATATTTGCTGTTTTGCATTGAAAGAATTCATGTGACTGTCATTCCTTCTGATAACATATAAAATTGTCTCTTTATATATGTAATTTTATTATCATTTTACTGAATAAGCTAGATTAGAAAAATCAGCATTTAAGTTTGAAAATAAAATGTTGTTAATTTCCAAATAGCTAACTTACAGTTTTTTTTTTTTTTTTTTTTTCCGGGGAGGGGGTGCAAGTTTCTAAATAGGTCACATTAAAAATTTGACTAAAATGGCTGACATGTGGCAGGTAAAGTTGTCTAGAGAACTAACTGCCATATATTAGGTAGTCTGGAGAACTAACTGCCATGTATTAGGTAAAATTGTCTGGAGAACTAACTGCCATGTATTAGGTAAAGTTGTCTGGGACAGTGAGTGCTGTTTTTATTGCAGGCACAATGAGTGGCGGTGGAGGGCGTGTCAGTAAAGGCAGGATGGGCTCTGCACTGGTTGCAGACATAGAGCCAAGACAGCTGCAGGAGATGGAACGGGAGCTGGAGCAGGTAAACACAGCTGAACAACATGGAGAATTTCTCTCCCTCTCTGTAGTTATAAAGCTGTAGTCATATCTTCCTGTTCTTGTACAGTTATAAAGCTTTTGTCATGTTTTCCTGTTACGGTAATGTGCCAAGCATTTTGACCAGTCCAATCAATCCGACCAAAAAATTATATTATAAAATTAATTTTTCTGGGCTCAAACGTTTAGTCCATATGTCAAAATCATGCGACAGAATTTTTTTCTTGTTCCGATTGTTTGACCACATCGTCAGCACATTCAAGCCAGTGAAATGGACGCTGCATGCTTTGGCCCTTTGTCAATTGTTGTTCTTTCAATAGCTCTCATCAATGAGGAAGAAACAATTAATTGAAAATCTAATCTGGAAGCGAGATGAACCTGTAATTTCCTTTGTCACCGATGACAATAATAATGCTTATAGACATACAATTTGTGCTAATTTAGCAGACTTGCCCTCGCTGACTAATTCGTCACGCCTTGTAACTCGGGTGGGGGGCATTTTGAAGAATTAAAAAAAGGTCTGTTCTGGATGAAACCAAATATCGATAGTGGGTAAGATATGTCGTAAACACCTTCATATAGACCATGTATAGCGTTTGCTAGCAACAAAAGTTTGGGAAGAATAAACAATTTATTTTCAAGTTCAATTGAAATATATATGCAGATGGAGAAATGTTCTTGAAGTCAATACCGCAAGATCCTACATTTACTACAACTGACCGAAAGATCAGTGGGATCGACCGGCCAGACTTCCTGGCGCCAAATACCATGCCCTGTCAAAATCTGATGAATACGTAGCTATACACCTACATGGATAACTGATATGTCAACAATAAAAAATGACGTCTTCCTTATCTGTAAGAAAATACAGTAACTTACATGGCAGTAAAAAGCAGATCTTCACTGAGAGTCCCACTGGGTATTTACGTTACATGTGAGTCACTTTTTATTTCCCCAGATGCATGAAACGTTGATATTATTTCGGTAATCTGTGAAGAACTCCATTCCTGTGACCTTCCTCCCCCACAATGGGACTGTCTTCATTAACATGTGGTTTGCGCTAGGTATATGCTGGAGCAGACCAGATAAGACCAGTCTCTCATTTCTTGCTTTGCCCAATTCTCACGTCAAATTATAAATGCATCTGTTTTGTGAAAATTATGGCAATTAAATGCTTATTTTTTGTTTGGGTTGTATCAGTGGGGTTTTCAATATGCTTATGCACAGCGAGTGTATATAAATATATGTAAGAAAATCGGAGGAGTGCCAACAAGATATGTCTATTGGCACAGGTATGCTCCGTAGATCAGTATGTTTTAATATGACATGATTTTTAAATTAAATACTTAAAATTAATTTAAAGTTACACTGAATTCCGTTTGAGTACCAGTTGGTATTCTTTGATAGGGGCGATTGAATTTTCTTCGGAAATACGTACTTTCATGCCGAGCAAGCCTTGTGAGTTGAAAACAACTGATGTCAGACTGGCAAATATTATCTCAATTCGGTTGATTTCAGTTGGCATATTAAAGTTCAAATAGGGTGTACGTAGATCACATAACTGGTTTAAGTCCACATAAGCCACCGGTTTCAAATATAAGTGACCGGGCATTGTTTACAATACCTGTCTCCGAGGAAAAACTCGTCCCACCTGTGAAGCGCATCATGAAAATGATCGTAGGTGAGGGAAATAAATAGAAAGAAATTATGAATTGTCGTCTGTTTGAATCTCAAGTAATGTTAGCGCATGTTGTACACAGCAAAATAAGATTTCAAAAGGAGAATAAAACATGCTTGAAACAGGTGTTAGGTGAAAATTGCAGCTTATCTTGCGTGACACTTCAGGTAAAATGCAATACTTCTGGTAAGATGGACGTTTTGGCAGATGCCCTAAACAATCCGAGGATATCAAAGGTTTCCATTGCTATATTTTAGTCAATTCGACCAAAATGACATTTCCATGAAATTAATTAATCTTGGTCCAATTGTTTGGCAAATTACCGTATTTTAAAGTTATAAAGCTGTTGTCATGTCTTCCTATTATTGTAAAGTTATAAAGCTGTTGTAGTTTCTTTATATGAAAATAATATTGCATGCAGAGAAATGAACATGCACTTCTCTGTCCTAGACCTGTGCTGCGGCTGAAGACAGCCGGGTGACCAGAGACCGACTGGAGGAGTCTGTTTTGCAGATGGAGAAAGATCTTAAACAGATGAAACTGAATGTTGAGAAATTCAGGATGGAAGTGAAGGTAGAATCAGTGTGAAATATTTACTTTACAGTAACATCTCATGTGTACTGAACATGTGGTAATTACTATATAACAAGATATAAAGATGATGCTTTTCACAATTGACTAAATATCCTTTGGGGATACCAGCTGTTTACATAGGTCAATCAAACTCTGTGGGGAATCTTCCAGAGTGCAGTAAGCTTAACTGAATGATGTGCCTCCTCCTGGCATTGAAAAGAATACAGTATACCTGGTGTTAATACAATACACTGGAAACAAGAGGAGGTGTGTTAAGCTAATTTCATCAGTGAGAATTTCCATAGAGTTGGGTTGATCTATGTGGGCTTCTGGTGTCTATGGGAATGAGACCTTAGAAATATTATATTGATGATATAATAAAGAACATTCATTTTAAATGTAATTGAGTGATGGCTTTTACATTAAAGACAGTCCAAAGCCCAAAAATCCTTCAGTTATGTCATTTTGTTTTTATAGTCCCTGACAGAGCGAGAAGTTAGCCTTAAAGATCAGATAATTGCGCAGAAAGAAAGAGTAAAGGCAGCCGCTCCAGATGCCAAGCAGCTGAAGGCGATGGAGACTAGTGTGTCTGCATATAAAACAGGTAGTTTTTATACACAGGAGGGGAATATTTTGTCTAAGTTGGGAAAGATGGAAATATATATAGAAATAAGACAGTATTTTTTATTTCAATTGAAGTCTAATTAGATATTGAGTTTAAGTGCAGTGCCCTACAAATGATGCCGTATCTTCATTTTGGGGAGAAAAATACTGCTGTTGGTTTTGAAATTTTTCTCCAGCACCAAGTCAGCTATCAAACTTATCTAAATGGTAATATAAAGCTGGGTGAAAGTGCTACAAAAGGCTGTAACAATTTTTCTTACATGACTGAAAATGGTTTACCACTTAGTTATTTTTTTCTTTATTTACTAGCAAAGGGAACTTGCTCTCACAACAATGTATGAAAAAAAATGCATTGAGTAAAAATGTATCCTTTATGCAACAAATCTAGTTAAATATGGGTGGTCCCATCATCAAACTTTGCTGAAAGATCAAGAACAAAGAAAGCTGCTTCAGACTGAGGCAATTAATCAATGACTTTAACATGGGACATTTTGCTTATCTTTTCTTACATTTTATATCTGAGGATATTTTAATGTAAATTCACAAGTTGTTGCAAGAATTGCCTAAGCTGTCAATTTGTTATGAATGAGTCTTCAGTTTATTTTGGTAGCTATCAGCATTTCTTTAGATTTTAGATGGAGCATGCTTGGAATCTTGTCAAGTTCATATATATTTATATTTATTATTTTTTGTTTCCTGTCTTTCAGACTATGAAAAAGCTGCCTATTTTGCTTCCAAGGTGGAGATGGAGGTCCAAAGGTATGAGCAGCATTTGGGTCTATTCATTCTCTCTCTCTTCTCTCTTGTCCCTCACAAGGTGACTTAATTGGTCATTTGTCCTCTAGCTATATTTAGAACATACCTTGGCAAGATCTTTTTATCTCCTTACAAATGTATCCACATTTTTGCAATCTATACAATGTGGGGCTACAAGCTAGGACCATGTGACACACCTTACTAGTTAAGCACAGCTCTGGCAAAATTATGTCTTCAGCAGACTAGAATTTTATTGTGGATGTGCTGTGTTTGTGTCCAGGTTACATCAGGATATCATGGAGTATGGAGGAGAGGAGCTGAAGGCGCTAGACACCAAGCTGAAGAAGGTAAAGGGAGACATGGACAAGGCAACTGGAGCCATCACCAAGGCAAATGTGGCACTGAAAAATTCAGACAGGTAAACTGAACTCAACATAAGGAATTTTACAGATGATAAAACTCTTAATAGTAGCCTGTGTACAATTTTTGCACAGAAAAAATCTTTTTCCTGAGGTACGCAATATTTTTTCTCCAACCAACCAATATTTTACCTTTCTTGACACTCCTTAAGTGGCAATAATAAAGATTCCTTCACCTGCCCTTGAGTTTTTCAATTCAGCTGTCCTTTTGAGCACATTTATTTGTATTGGCTTTAGGGTTTTGTGTGATTCAAAACTGTCAAGCGTGTAATCACAAATTCATGTTTTCATTGTAATTTTCATCATCAGCATCACCATTTCAAGCTCTTGGTTTAATTTGGCTCTGAACTTTGCCACAAGCTCCTTGCTTGTAGGACCTGTCATCTAAATTGAATTATAGTGGGATATATAGAATAAAGTAGTTCCTAAGTATTATCTCCCAGCAATCTTTAATTTGGAGCTGGAGTAATGCTAAATTATGTTTTCAAAGCAATTTTTATGTACAGACACATGTGTCTGTACATATTGCCATCACCTGCGTCTGTCGTTGCCGTGCACTTTCATTGTAAACACGATAAGTGGAAGGCAGTTTTACTTTTTGGCTTTATTCTTACAGAGCTGATGAATATTCATAAAACGCAGGTCAAGTTCGAAAATCAGCATGATCAGGCCATTATTGTAGAAGTTATGCTGTTTTTTCACTTTTCAGCATATATGCAACCCTGCATAACACTGTAAACACAGGCCGATAGGCCTGTTGTCATGAAACTCACAGGAGTAATCTATCTTACTAAAACACAGGTCAAGTTCGAAAATCAGCATGGTTGGGCCACTATTTTAGTAGTTATGCTTTTTTTTTTTTTCACTTTTCAGCATATATACAATATTTTAAACACAATATAAGAAAAACAGATAGGCCAATTGTCATTAAACTCACAGGAGTGGTCAATCCTGCTAAAACGCAGGTTGAGTTCAAAAATCAGCATAATCGGGCCATTATTTTAGAAGTTATGCTGTTTTTTCACATTTCCTCAGATTCAATTCTTAGGCATGTTAACAGTTTCATTATTTAATTAATAAGATACGTAAAAGTGTTTGTTTGACATTTCCTGCATCTTTACAACATTGTTAGTTGATTTTGTAAAAATGATGGTAAACTTGTTATCGTGTATTGTGTAATAAAGTTTCAAAAATGGAAATAAACTCATTGCAGTTTGTCAGATTCAATCATTCCTTATGTTCAGAATCTCAGAATGGAAGAAATTGGACATTTAACACTGCTCTATTGATATTTTTCCCATGTCATCAATTTTTTTAGTTGATCATATAAAAATGGCAGTAAACTGTTAATTTTGTTTTATGTTAAAAATTGTAAAAAATGGGGAAAAAAACATTTCAGAACAGTGCTGTCTTGTTTATTATTGCATCAAAATGGACAAAATGACCTATTTTGCATCTTTTTTTTCTGCTTTTTGTCTGTACATTTGACAGCTTTGCTGCCTTGTTCTAACACTGGTGGATTATAGCAGCTTCTCTTACAAGGACAAAAATCCTATCACCTGTTAATTTGAAAAATGTTCCTAATTTGAGTCTTGTTTATCAGGAATATGAAGAAATGTGAGGCCAAACTCAAGTCTGTTGAAGAGGAGATTGAGGAGAACAAACACAGCATTGCTAACATGGAGCAGATGTTTAAGGCCATAGAAGAGGAGGCCACACAGGTCATGACACAGTTTGATGACATGAAGGTAGGGTTCATTGCAATATCACTGGGGCTCTGGTCAGTTCAGTGCCTTTGTCAGTGTGCAATGACATGACAAAAACATTCGAGCTGGCCACAAGAATGGGTAAAAATATTTGGAATGCACACAGAGTTTTTAGAATGTTTTTAGAATGCTCTTCGAATATCCTGGAATGCACAAAGAATTGTATTTCAGATGCCATTCTTAATCATTCCGCCTCTAGGGTGACGTGGATTTTATATCCCACCAGAATGTTTCGAATGTGCCTCGGATGAGCTGAAATATTAATGTTGCCAGCAATCGAACTACACTAGTATATTCTAAATATTCGAACTGCTTTTGAGAGCTAATACAGTCAAAGGTGCACTCATCATTCAAGCGCATTCTGAGTATTCCAACGGTACTTTTACAATAATTAAGGTCAATTTGAAATTTTTCCCCTAATGTGGTGCGAACTTTAAAAATTCTTCGTTCAGGCTCATTTTTCTTCATTCCTGCTGATTCAGAATAAGTGTGACGGGGGTATAACCTGTTGCTAAGTTATTGCAAGTTTGCTCCATAGTTCTCTTTTTACTCACCGTACTCTCCAAAGAGTCTACTGGAAAGGGAACTCTTGCATTAAAAGTGTCATGAATGTCCTAACTTTAATGTTTGGTGGTTGGAAACGCATAGGAACATCTGCATTGTGGTCATCTTAAAGGTTCTCCACCACCCCTCTCCACAGTTCTTGCCACAGTAAGATGGAACCTTTCGTAAATTGCATCATGACTCATGTATTCTGATAGATTCTGACTCTAATGAACTGGTTTGGTGGCTGTTGCTCTCTGCCCAGACGGATAGCAAGAAAGGTATCTGCCATATTGCATACAAAGACGACAGAAACAATAATTAAGCAACCTTTTATTTGTTAAAAGGGTTTGTGATTGGTCTGACCCTCTCATTAAATATCCATGGTAACAACCAAACAATGCCAAATGTGAGAACTAGTGATAACTTCTTGAAACAATTCTAAATGCTAACGAGAGGCTAACGAACCATTGCTTACTAATGAGAGCCTCGTGAAACGGGCCCCTGGTCTGCTTAGCACCTTGGCAGTGTTTTCCACCATTGTATTGTATTATAGGTGGAGGAGGTTGTATTGTGGTGTTAGACCTAGCAAAACTAGGGGGCATGCTCCCCCAGGAATTTTTTACTGAAAGGATGCAGTTTCCTGCATTTGTGCAGTTTTATGTACGTGTTGAATTTACACACAACAGACAAAAAAAAAAAAAAAAAAAATACAAGTTGAAATGGCATTTATGACAAATAATATACACATTTCAGTGTTCTCCACAACCTGTTTTTAGGTGGTGCAGTGCCACCTTATTTCGTCAATTAGAAATAAAGTACATAATCGTAACAAGCACAAGCAGAGACGGCACTTACTAGAACACTTTACTGTACCGTTCATCTTCCCGTAAAGGAAATTTATTACTGCTAAAACAATAATCAAAGGGAATGATTCCCATTTTTCCAAAAGTGAAAAACTACTATATGAAAATTTCAAAGATATCTGCTGACTGCTATGGACTATAACTACAATAGTACCTCAAAATGTAGATGTTAGCACGGCGTCGAAGCAGAGCTCGTCGACTTCCGTTTTTAATCGTGCGGGGATTCACCTTCAACAGACAAAATCACAGATACGTCCAAAACAACTGGTGAGATAAAGGCTTTGGAACCAGTAGCCAAATGTCGAAGGGACATTTATGCTCTTCGTTTATGTAAGTAAGCGTGGCTTTGGCATTAACCAGGGGAAGAAAGGTAAGTTTACTACACGATCTGTGGTTATAAAATTTCATATATTTCTTCGTATCTTGTCATTACTGTCAGAAATCTATACACAGGTAGAAGATAACATTAAAACGATAATTTTTGTAGTAATTGATGTTGTGTTTAATTCAGTATTTCTGTCGTAATGCTGATAGAAATGTGTGATGAAAAACGTGGTGTAATCACGTAGACATTTTTATCTAGATTTAGTTTTAGTCATGTGCTCTTGTTTGTGACAAGTAGTCATGCTTTGTGAAGCTTTGCAATAGGCTGAATCTGCCACTTGTTCTTATTAGTCCTGCCTTTATACCTTTTAGGGCGCTGGCAATCAGGTACACACAGTATGATGTAATAACTCTGTACATCGTCAAATGTGAGCACTGACATAATCCCCAGGTGTGATCTGTGATTGATATTTTAGAAGAATAAAAGAAGCTACATCGAGACTTTTGAATAGAATGTGCAGTAAAATATCAATCAAAGGTAAGTGTACTCACAGACATCTATATCAGAATGTCAACACAGGGGGGGGGGGGGGGGGGGGGGCCATGCGACAATATACATGTATATGTGTCCAACGGAAACTCGTTGCATCATTAAATTGTAGCGCTAATTGCATATAGTTAATGTTTAGAGGTGTGCTTTGTGTGTTGCTTATCTTGCAAAGTAAGTCTTTAGTTGTTATTATTGTATTTTCTTTCTTTTTTCGCTGCAGCTGGCATCAGATCATTACCAAGCAATCATAGACCTGGGCCCTGTAACTCAAAAGCATCGCATATTGTGAATAGCGATATCACATACAGGCTACAGTGTATTATATTGGGCGAGTTATGGAATCAAAATGGTTGTGCTTGGTTGCAATGCATGAAGCTTTCGAGTTACGAGGCCCTGAACAGCTTCATGGTGCGGGGACCACAGTAGTCTCAACCTGCCATATGAATAAAAATTTGCAGAATGTCTTGAGTTTTATCACTGTCCACACAGATGCCTTTCTTATGCTGACTCAGCTTTCTAAAAGGTGCCTGGTTTGCCACACATCAACTGAAGGTAAGAAAAAATCAGATTCATTTTTGAAGTAAAATTTGCTTTGTTATATTTTCATTACTACTAGTTATTAAGTGGATGATACTTGTTAGATAAATACTAGTTATATCATTTGCAATGACTACACAACTGGTTTAATAGATTACAGTGATTTGATATTTCAGTCTGTGAGAGAATGTTCTGAAATTTTCTGTGTTCCAAAAGATGAAGACCAGGCTGAGAAACACCAAGTCGGGATACTCTCCTGCCAGTTTCAGTTGAAGGTTTATCTCTGAAAGAACTTGATTGCACTGAAGCAGCAATGCTATGGTCTCAAATGAGGAAATAGAAAGATCTCTTTGAATGCTTAACATTGTCTGACATTTTATTTTATCTTTCTTGTAGATCTGCTACTCTCTTAGAAATTAATTTTTTAATATTGTTTCAGTATAGTGTTGAGTGCCTTAATGCATTAAAAAAATTGTTGTTTGTATATGCAGAGTGTAAACTGAGTCAAACATTGTTATTCAGATGTGTTTTTGTGACAGACCTGGATGATGTTATAGTAATTTAAAACTGACAAAGTTGCTCTATATTATGTTTGATAAGCAGAACAAATCTCCTTGATCTCATGTCACTGTAATCCTTCAAACCTTTTTAATACCCTGTTCAATGCCTTGTATTTCGGGTAAATCCAAAAATAAAAGTGGTGCAGTTGGAATCCTTCTTAGTCTGTCCCTGGGAGACTTGAGTCTAATATTTGTGATTAAATGACAAAACAAAAGGGATTTTCCCACACTTGCTACAATATTCCAATAAAATACATTTTTCTCTCTGCAGGTTCTTCAATAACATTTATTTCATGCAATTCAATCAGATGGATTAAATGTGTATTGCCATCTTAACCCCATAGAGCCCGTCACCGCATATGTGCGGTTCAAATATCGCTTACCCCAAAAGCCCAGAACCACATATGTGCGTATCTTGGAAAGATCGGCTTCTGTACTCTTTTGTATCGTGAGTCGTGAAATGATATATAGTTTAACATCCGGGTATGTTTCTTGTCTCTCATTGCCACCATTTTTAAAGGCGATAGAAATAAATATGAGCGAGAAAATGGCGATTTTCAAGACTTACTTGGAGAAAGTAAAATCAAGATGGCGGCTCCTCGCTACGGTAGGGACCTGCGAAGGGATACTGTTATTGAAATGATTGAAAACCCGGACTTTGATGAGAAGTTTTCGTGTGACAGTGACATAGACAGTGACGATGATATTCGATTATTTATGATATAAAGGACGATAGAAATATATATGAGCGAGAAATCTGCGATTTTCTAGACTTAGCTGGAGAAAGTAAAATCAAAATGGTGACTTCTCACTACGGAAGGGGCCTGCGAATGGATACTGTTATTGAAATGATTGAAAACTACGACACTGATAAGGTGTTTTCGAGCGACAGTGATATAGACAGTGGCGATGATATTTCTTTATTTATGATATAAGTTTTATAGATGTTTTTGTCATAGATGGTGTTGAAATTTGACTTCTATTCAGCTCTGGCCACGATGGTGAGCTGAAAAGCTGGCTCAAGTATATACCTGATAGCTAAACGAGCATAACTTGGAAATTTATGGAGTTAACTTGCTGAAATTTCCTGGATTGAAAGTTACTATAATTGACATCATCTCTGTGAATTTTCAGGCAAAAGTATGGAGAAATAAAAAATTAATGTGCATAAGATAAATCAACTTTGTTTTATTCCACCCACTACCAAATGAAAATGTAGTTTTTAACCGACCATAACTCTTGATACTGCGTGTTGAATTTAAATGTAATTCTATTTTCATTTAGCTTGAAATATTGGCTTTTTAAAAATGTATACTTTATATGGGTAATAAAGGCAAACAAATAAATGATGGCCAATTTACTGAGGTGACCCGGCTTTTCAAGGCTAGCTCACAGAATTAATTGGGCACAGCAGAATTTTATGGGTCAGCATTAACCGGATCCTATGGGGTTAAATTGGTAATTTTTGGTAACACCATGGTCTTTTAAAAAAAGACACTGCATAGGGTTCTCAACTTCTCTCTTAAAAATGGGCGGTGAAAATGATTTCCAAATAATTTAACTTCACTCTCACTTACTTTAAAATTTTGACTTCTAGAGAACCCTGCATTTAATGGTGATGATCATTTTAAATAAATTATTAAAATTTAATAAATTATTTGAGACACTTTTCTGTTATGATTGAAACAACTATATGGCACTTTCCTCTTTTTGTTTGTCACTTCATGTAATTTTAGTATGATTAGTATTTCTGTATTACTATTTAATATTTAGTAACTTATGCTGTTCATTTTGGGCTTTTGGTTAAATTGTTATCCACTATTCAACAGCATCTTTGCTGCTTCTTGCAAGTCTGCAAATGGTGATGGTCAGATCTTAATACTTAGATCTCAGAATATTTCACCTTTCCATATCTCACTATACAAGCCAAGACTGGGATTGAACATTCTGTATTACTCAAATTACATACTACTTGTTAAATAAAATAATCTTTTCTGACCAGGCCCAAAGTCAAGAGTGTGAAGATGGCTTGAAGGTGCTTAAGGCAGAGAGGGAGAAATTGGAAGAGGAGGAGACGCAAATAGAGAAGAACTGCATTGAAATCAGACATGAGATGGAGAAGTATGAGACTGTTTTAAAGGAGAACAGAGATAAGATAAGGCACTGGGAGAAAGCTGTGAGTTGGAATTTGCTGCTAGAAATCTTCCATTATTGCCCTTAGTTCTCCTCTGTTGCTATAGTACAAAATTAATAAATAACATCCCTGCTACAAAATATAAAATAACTAAATATACAAAATGTATAAGCTATCAAGCACAGACCTGATCTTTCATTAATTAGTACCACCAGCGTGTATGCTGGCGGAACTCATGGTTTTAGCGCCGGCCCTTAGTTACTATTGAAGTTGACTAGGAGGTCATATACTGGCAGTCTTCCTGTGACCTTGAAATAGATCTTTGATCTATGTTTCACCAAGAAACTCAACTGATAAATTTCAGGGCTCTTATATTTACTTTTGAACTGGGATGGGAAGTCCTTTATTCTCAATCGCACTGCAACCTTGGATTTGACCTTTTATGTTTTCCCATGATTTTGTTGTAAATTGTTATTTTCTACAAACGAAAAATTGAGACTTATTGTTTACTGCATTTTGTAGAGCTTGTCAAGCACAACACTGGAGGTGGTGTCTCCCTCTAGTTTACATGCTGCGTTCATATATTTATCTAAGAGCACATTTTATTTTTTTATGTACAGACATAGATGTGTCTGGGATTGCTGTTCCTGCATTCACCATTGTTGCTGTGCACTTTAAGTGATAAAACTTTAAGTGGGAAACAGTTTTACTCTTTGTCTTCAAACTTATGGAACTGATGAACATTGATATAGTACAGGTTGAGTTCATAAATCAGCATGATTGGGCCATTTTTATGTACAGACACAGATGTGTCTGTACATATAGCCATCATCTGCGTCTGTCGTCGCTGTCGTCGCCGTCGTCGCCGTCGCCGTGCACTTTTACCGATAACACGATAAGTGGAAAACTATTTTACCTTTTGACTTGAAACTTGCAGAACTGATGAATATTCATAATACGCAGGTCAAGTTCGAAAATCAGCATGATCGGGTCACTTTTACGGAATTTATGCTGTTTTTTCACTTTTTTCAGCATATATGCAGCACCAATAACACGATAAGTGGAAAACCATTTTACCTTTTGACTTGAAACTTACAGAACTGATGAATATTCATAATACGCAGGTCAAGTTCGAAAATCAGCATGATCGGGTCACTTTTACGGAATTTATGCTGTTTTTTCACTTTTTTCAGCATATATGCAGCACCAATAACACGATAAGTGGAAAACCATTTTACCTTTTG
>NW_019775896.1:0-25103 GCF_001039355.2 Lingula anatina | reverse complement strand
TTAAACAGTTTTTTGTGAAAATTTAATTTTTCACATATTGGCATTTTCAAGGTGTGACTTTAAAGTTCCATGATCTTGAAGACTTTTGCTTGTCACATTTTCTGAATGTCCATGTTACTAATATTTTATTAATAACATTTGATTGTCATTATGCTGTTAAACATTATGTAATGTTGCATCAAAATTTGAAGAAACCCCTATTTTGGGCACTGCTCCTATGATGACCATTTAAGGGAAATCATGTCACTTACTGTTCTCAAACTTACAGGAAAGAAACATGGGTCTAACATACAGCTTCAATAGGCAACGCAGTCTGTTTGGTAAATTTTTCTGGCAATTTAACAGTTTTTTGTGAAAATTTAATTTTTCACTTATTTGCATCTTTATTTTCTGTTCTTTGTCTGTACATTTGACAGCTTTGCTGCCTTGTTTCAAAAGTTATGCGTTTTTTTTTTGTTTTTTTTTTTTTTCTGCCTTTTTTAGCATATATATGCAATACTGATGACAAGTTTCAAGGAAAGCTGATGGGCCTATTGTTTTGACACTCACAGGACTGATCATTTATGCTGAAATACAGATTGATTTCTAAAATCACTTTGAACAGACCATATTTCCAAAAGTCTTTTTTCAGCATATTTTGTCTACTCTTTTAAAGATAACATGAAAACCATGTCATATTTGTACCATCAGCTTAGGCACTGGAGGTACACATAGTAGTCCCGACCTGTCTCATCCGCCAGCTCCACTGCCATGTCACCATTACCGTACTGCGTACCTATCTCTTGGATTTTTGTCACATATAATCTCAAGTCATTCCATGTAAATTTTGGGCTTTGTCGGTGTACAGATCTAGGTGTGGCGCTTGTTGAAATGCACCCTTGTCCAAAATTTGCAAAATGCTGAATATCTCCTGAACCAAAGGAATTATGGAAAAAATTCTACAGACAGCTGACCGAAAGTCATGTGGAGATTTCAAAAATGCCCTAGGATTTGACCTTTGTCCATTATTTCAAAATTTTCTATGAGTGGAAATCTTTTTCAAAAGAATTTTTATTTGTGACGATTTTCAGAAAATACACAAACCTGAGCTATAATAATACAATAATAATGACAATCTATGTACCAGTACAGAAATAAATTGAATTGAATTGAATTGAAAAATATTATGGGCAGATGTTACACTCAGGCTCATTTTCAACTTCTTGAGTTTGGGTGCATTTTCAAGGGAGAAGCAGCCACTAGATTAATTTTTCACATATTGGTATTGTTAGGGTGTGACTTTGAACTTCCATGGGCTTAAAAACCTTTGCTAGTCACATTTTCTGAGTATTGTTGATATTTATAATTCATTATTAAAAATTGATGGTCATTATGCTGTTAAACATTATGTACTATTGCATCAAAAGTGAGGAAAACCTTAATTTTGACACTGTTGCCAATTATTAATGACAATTAAAGGAAAACCATGTTACCAATGATTCTTGAACTTACTGAAAAGATCCATAGGACTGAAATGCAGCTAGAGTTGAAAAACCAGTCTGATTACATTTTTTATACTGGCAGCAATGCAATTCTTATGGAATTTTTATTTTTCACGTATTGGCATTTACAATGTGGGACTAAGAACTTCTACAAGCATGAAGCCAAGTGGTAATCAAGTTTTCTAAATGCCCATGTTGTGTGTAGTAAATAATTGGTGGCAATTATGCTGTTAATCATTAGTAATATTACATCGAACTTGCCACTGCCATGTTATGAAAAGAAAACTGTATTCGAACTATTTTGTAATTTACAAGATCTATTATTAGGATTGACATACAGCTCAAATTGGAAAACCAGCTTCATTGTGTTGTCCTTTTTTCTTGAGCCTATGCCATTTGAACTCTTATGGGCCTGAGGCCTTGTGCTATTTACATATTCATCTGTCCATATAACCTGCTATGCATAATTAAATTTTGGTGTTGACTGCTGTTAAGCATAATGTATTGTTGCATCAAAATTAACAGTAGCCTATTTTGTGCATCATTATTTTCTGCTTTTTGTCTGTACAGTTTTACTGCTTTGTTTCCCATTTGAAAACATGAAAAAAATCATTGTTGCTTTTGAGATTGATTGATATTTGGCCATTTAAGGCTGTCTCTAGTAGTGATACTTTACTGTTTTGTGGGTGTTTTTGTATTTGTCAGTTGTATTTTCCAATCTAGTGCCACATCTCCCTTGGCCTCGTGTATTTATTCATAAAAGAAAATGTGATCTGTAATGTCCATATCAATTTTATCTTCAGAAATCTAAGCTGGCCTTGCATAAGTTTGATGATGGAACAGAGACAGAGGGCAGTCTGGAGGTGATTCCAGCTGAAGAACTGGCCAAAATGTCCAAAGAAACCGTAGCTTATGAATTGACCATACTGGAGGAAAAGATTGTGCAAGTTAAGCCCAATCTAGCTGCTATTGCAGAGTACAAAAAAAAGGTAAAGGTTGGAGCTGAAATAGGTATTGAAATGCTACGTTTTTGCTGCATGCCTTAAAGAGTTTTGTATGTTTTCAGCTGTTTCACAATCAGGGTGAACAATTAAATGTGGTAAATGTTACAAGTGTCTGATAAATTAACAATTTATGATTGGAGATTGCTGATAGACTAATATCAAAGACACTGTTCATAGGNAGTAAACTGTTAATTTTGTTTTATGTTAAAAATTGTTAAAAATGGAAATAAACCCATTTCAGAACAGTGCTGTCTTGTTTACATTTTGGCATTTTCAAGTTGTGGCTTTGAAGTTCCATGGGCCTGAAGACCTTTGCTAGTCACATTTTCTGAATATCCATGATACTAATATTTTATTCTTAAAAATTGATGGTCATTATGCTATTAAACATTATGTAATATTGCATCAAAATTTGAAAAAAACCTATTTTGGGCACTGCTCCCATGATGACCATTTAAGAAAAACCATTTCACTTACTGTTCTCAAACAGTACAGTAAATATGTACAGATGTGTCTGTACATATTGCCATCACCTGCGTCTGTCGTCGCTGTCATCGCCGTTGCCGGCACCTTGCACTTTCACTGTAAACACGATAAGTGGAAGGCAGTTTTACTTTTGGGCTTTATATTTAAAGGGCTGATGAATATTCATAAAATGTAGGTCAAGGTCGAAAATCAGGATGATCGGGCCATTATTGTAGAAGTTATGCTTTTTTCTTTCAGTTTTCAACATATATGCAACACTGTAAACACATTTCAAGGAAAACCGATAGGCCTGTTGTCGTGAAACTCTCAGGAGTAATCGATCTTACTAAAACGGAGGTGAAGTTTGAAAATCGGCATGCAGCCTGAGTTGGAAAAGCAGTCTAATTGGCTTCTTTTTCTGGAAGTTATACATTTTCAAAGTGTGAACTTGAACTCTCATGGGCCTGAAGCCTTATGCTTGTTACACATTTTACTTTCATTGGTATTACCTGTTGAGCATAATTAAAATTTGATGTTGAATTTACAGTTTAACATAATGTACTTTTGCATCAGAATTGACAGTAGCCTATTTTGTGCATAGTTATTTCCTGCTTTTTGTCTGTACATTTGACAGCTTTGCTGCCTTGTTTTCTTTTTCAGTTTAAAAGGTTAGATATCCCAATTATGTGAATGGATCAACCTTACTCTTTGATGACACTTGAATGCATAAATAACTTCAGTATGATTGTTAAAATAATTTTCCTGTATAGATCTAGGGATATTTTATTTAATCATTTAAGATAGCCCACTGTCTCATGACTTACTGGCCAAGTGCAGCAACAAATGTAAGTTGAAAGAATGTTTTTTTCCTTCTCCAAGAAGTTTTCAGCTCCAATTCTTTGTTTGTTCATCACTAGCTCACACAACTCAAAAAGAATTATGGATGGATTTTGATGAAATTTTCAGGATAGGTCACAAATGGGTTAACTTAAAAGTGGTAAGATTTTGGTGGTTATCCATTAATTATTTTTATTAATGATTAATTAATGGTTAATTATGTCTTGGCAAATGTCTGTGCTCCCCGAGACTGTATTCCCATAGATTTAGGTCGATCCATCTAGATTGACCTAACTCCCTGGGGGTTCACGCTAAATTGATGTCAGCCGAGCGCGCACAGTAGTTAATTACCCCCTTACAGCTTTTAGTAGGCAGGACAGAGACTTATGCCAGCTAAACTGACAGTAATCTAGTGAGACTCCCCACAGGGATAGATTGATCTAAAATTTGTGGGAATGGGGTCTTAGTTTAGGACCCATTTTCATCAACACTGGATAGTGCTATCCTATGGATAGCACTATCCTTTGGATAAAATTGTCATCCTTTGGACAGTTATCCTAAGGATAGCAGGCTTTTTAACCACTGGAAAGCAATATCAGAGACAAAAATAAGCATCTAGTTTTTAATAAACATTACTTTACCCACTGGATAATTGCCCAGAGGATAAAATTTGATCTAATGGATAGTGTTATCCAGAGAATAGTGCTATCCAGTGTTGATGAAACCAAGTTGTTTTCTCTTCAGTTCTATCAAATTAGTGTCTGCATTTATTACACAGTTGTACAAATTTACCAAATTTTGTGTGCCATTTTTGTATTCTTTTGAAAGATGACATCCCTGGTGCATAAGAATTTCGCATTTATCACTGCAAAGTTAACATCACCCCACAAATCCTCCATTTTCAATGTTGTCATACAGCGCTGACTGCCTCGAATGATTTCCATATTTTTAGGTTCTTATTTTGGCACTTGTTCGAAGTTCTCTTGAAAATGCAGGCCCATAGATCGCACGAGTAAAAAGTCCGCACTGGGTAAAAATTGATCTAGGTACTTGAAGAGTCATGGTAAAAAGTCCACTTTTTCAGAAAAGAATTTCCCCTGTGAAATTGCTGGCTACAGGTCAAAATGTATTATAAATATACTTTTCTATGCAAAGATTTCCTCCAGATAACTTTGATTTGCACATTATACATATTGTAATGTTTGGTTTATTGTTCTCAATAAATTTTTTTGTAAAACATATAGGGTCCTTTAGATTTTTACCATTACATTGAAGAATAGATAACCACAGATCCAGCATTAGTGTTGTTGAGAATTTTCTTTCCAAGTTTTTATATATCAAAAGATTCAGTTTAAAAGAAATTACCTAACACGAAACAAAAAATACCATATGAAAAGGATTTTTTTTAGAGATACAATAATTTTGTGCAATCAATTGTCATCTTTTCAAAAATAAGATGATGATATTAAACAAAAAAGCTTTTTTATCACAATGAAACTTCGTTAGAAACTTATTCACAACTTTTTATTTTCCAATTTCTGGTTAAATGCTGATGAATTAACATTACAATGTGTATTCCGCAACAAATTGTATTGTTCAATAAGCATACACTACATCTAAAATTCCTTTTTTTTTTCAAATTGATTACTGGTTTCCTTTTAAGGTTTATATTGCATTTCCCATAAGTACTTAAACACTTACTGAAAAGTTAAACAAATGGGCACTTGAACATATAAATATTTAAAAGAATGAACAAGTCACTTACAAGCTGTAACCAAACTAATGAAACAAACTACATTTCTTACAAAAGCTTTGTGGAAAATGTGTACATTACTTGTTCACGTTATATAACATTTTTCCCTTTAACAACTAGGCTATTAATGTCAAGAGAACAATTTCTCTGGGTAATGTTACCACAATATACTATAAATTCATAGTTTATATCCTATTAATAAATACATCTTGTTTATCTTTGTTGCTCTTTAGACAAGATGAGACAAAAAATGGCTATCACACTTCCTAAAGTACCTGCTTAAGGAAATCGGTCTTTATCCCACCTACATCACCAAGTCAAAGTTCAGCTGTATCACAGCCCTGTTACAACCATAAAGAGACTGAGAACATGACAATAACTAAAACTAAGAAGTATGCACCGCAATTCAGTATTTAAGCACGTAAATTTTGTGATTAAAATTGTACTTCCTATTCCAACAAGATTTTGAGGCATGCTCAGCACGCTAATCAAGTTTGCAGTTAGAAAAAAGTTGGTGTAAACTTTCTTAGCAATAACACTAGAAACTCTGGTTCAAATTAACTTCCACCAGCTTTTTAGAACATTAGCACCCAGGTGTAAGTGTCACAATGTCAAAAAATTTAAATGACTGTGCACTAAGTATTCTGTTAAGACTGGTTCTTTTCTGCTCTGCTTGGCTGGTGTATGATTTTAGGATGCTAAGTATGTCAACTACATATTAACTTTCCATCCCATCAAACAAGAGACATATATTAAATGGCTTGAAGGACGTATGAGTAAGTTTGTTTCTTACTGTAAAACAGGGCAAAGTAAAAGAATGCTTACAAGTATATATAGATAGACCTGAACAAGTAATCTTGAATGGCCACTGGAAATGTGTAACACAACACTAATGGAGTAATAAACTGTTGTAACTGATATAAAGAAAAGTGCTGNGAAAATCGGCATGCAGCCTGAGTTGGAAAAGCAGTCTAATTGGCTTCTTTTTCTGGAAGTTATACATTTTCAAAGTGTGAACTTGAAATCTCATGGGCCTGAAGCCTTATGCTTGTTACACATTTTACTTTCATTGGTATTTCCTGTTGAGCATAATTAAAATTTGATGTTGAATTTACAGTTTAACATAATGTACTTTTGCATCAGAATTGACAGTAGCCTATTTTGTGCATAGTTATTTCCTGCTTTTTGTCTGTACATTTGACAGCTTTGCTGCCTTGTTAAATGATCAACTAAAAAAATTGTTGACATTAGAAAAATATCAATGGAACAATTTTTAAAGTCCAATTTGCTCCATTCTGAGATTCTGAACATAGTGAATGATTGAATCTGACAAACTGTAAAGATCTCATTTTTGACACTTTATTACACAATACACAATAACAGGTTTACCATCATTTTTAAATAATCAACTAACAATATTGTTAAGATGCAGAAAATGTCAAAAGAACAACTTTGCATATCTAATTAGTTCAAAAATGAGACTGTTAACATGCCTGAGAATAAAATTTGAGGAAAACAACAACTATATACAAAGAAAGGCATATAACTTCACCAAAACTTAACTGATCAACCTTATTTTCAAAACTATCTGTATTTCAGTAACATTGATCACTCCTGTGAATTTCAAGATAATTGTCCAATCGTTTTTCCTTAAAATGCGTTATAGGTGTTGCATATATGCTGAAGTGAAAAGTGAAAGTGAAAAACACAGCAAACTTTTATAAATATGGCAAGATCATGCCAATTTTCTAACTTAACCTGCATATTATGGATATTCATCAGTTCTGTAAGTTTCAAGCCAAAAGGAAAAACAGTTTTCCACTTATCTTGTTATCGGTGTTGCATAAATACAGAAAAAAAAAGAAAAAACAGCATAACTTTTATAAAAATGGCCCGATCATCCTGATTTTAGAACTTGGCCTGCATATTATGAATATTTAACAGGTCTGTAAGTTTCAAGCCAAAAAGTAAAGCGGTTTTTCACTTATCATGTTAACAGGGTTGCACATATGATCAAAAAAGTGAAAAAAGAGTATAACTTCCATAAGAATGGCCCGATCATGCTGATTTTCGAAATTGACCTGCATGTTATGAATATTCATCAGTTCTGTAAGTTTAAGCCAAAAGAAAAACTTTTTTCCACTAATTATGTTATCGGTAAAGGTGCTCGGCGACGGCGACGACAGACGCAGGTGACTGCTATATGTACAGACACATCTGTGTCTGTACAAAAAAATACTTGTGAGAACATATTTTATGCATAATTACTCTTGAAGCACAATGAACATGTCTTAATGAATTATTTTAGATGCTTATATTTATTCTGTCTGCATTTTATTTATTGGCCTGTTGGACAATTAGATAATAATCTGTAAAAACCCAGATGATACATCATACTACAGCACAGCTCATAAACCATATTTTTTAAAAATTAAAGCCAAAAAATAGTTATTCACAAATCGCGTTATATTTGAAAAAAGTATAAAAGTATTTGTATAAAAGTGCTATATCTGTTCTCCATAACCCTTTCAATAACAAAATTTGGACAACAAAAATTAGTGGTACAATGTCTCACCTGATTTTTTTTCATTTTTGCATGATGTATCATAAACGATACATACAAACTTTGACCTTAGAGTGAGATCATCAGCATGTGTGAATTAGTAAAGGTCATGACCTAAGGCAGAACAGCGTGTCCAATCGTTAATAGTGTTACATGTTGTGATCGAATTCAATAATGCTGTTCTTATCTTAAATTTATTTCGGTTGGTTTTTTTATCAATATGAATCATTTTCATCTGGAGTCACATAAATTTATCAAAAAAAATCAAAATACACTTAATTCTGTCTATTTATATCAATTGCAGTGTTAGAAAATTAGGATAATCAAGGAAATTCATGTAAAGCTTGTTAATCAACGGAGGGAGTAAAAGAGTTTGATTCAACAGCAGGCACCTGAGCCAGCCATGTTCAATGTTATGTCTACGGCGTGAGCGTGAACACCGGTGAGGCAGGAACACCGAGGACTGCTGGCTTACCATCACACTACCCCGCACCTAAACCCTGGCCAGGAATTAACCCAGCGGAAATACATAAGCAGTGAGAATAGTGAAAACCGGTTCATATTAGCATGAGATGACCCTGCTCTAAAAGCCGCGTTTGACCTTACTCTACCACACAAGCAAGCTCAGTTAGAGGATTGCCTCTCCCTCTTCTTAACGGGATGTAATTCGTATTAACCATGGCGGAATATTACCCTGGGTACCTGAGCGGATACGAAGATGACAGAAGCTTCCACGCAGAGCTCAGGGACCTCCAGCTCCCCCTCAGTATATTGCAGCTGGACCCTGCAGACAGAGCAGTCCTCAGAATTGCAGGTACATTTCACTTTCAATTTTATTTCTGTTTTACTTTCGTGAGATAAATATAATGTTTATGAAACGATATCGCCCCCCCCCCCCCTGTTGGCAGGAGTGTTGTCAGGTAGCGTGGTCCTAACAGGTCCGTCAGTATTTCTGTCTATCTGAGCCTTCAGATGATCAGCTGATCTCTGTCTGGGTGTTTTCTCAGCAGTGGAGCCAACAGCTTGTTTTCATTAGAGACCTGCAACACAAAACAAACAGTTATTATAGAGACCAAATGGGAAATAATATTTACAGAATGTTTCTCTCACAAGGAAACATGCAAATTTTTTTATAGGGTATAGTTGATCATATTAATTTCTCCTTCACAGCAGATAAAGCATACCAAAGAACCAAAATATACCAGCCTTGAATATATTTGAGCATTTCGATTTTCATTTTCACTTCATACTGTGCAATAAATAACTTAGTCAAGAAAATAGAAAATATACATGCAAGAAGAAAGCGTTCATTTGATAACCTGTAATTAATATTCTCATTCCACTTATTTTTCACATCCCATAGAAGCTGATGTATAATCTATAATCCATTCACCTTGAAGCAGTCANATTTCCTGTTGAGCATAATTAAAAATTGATGTTGAATTTACAGTTTAACATAATGTACTTTTGCATCAGAATTGACAGTAGCCTATTTTGTGCATAGTTATTTCCTGCTTTTTGTCTGTACATTTGACAGCTTTGCTGCCTTGTTTTTTATGACAGGCTGATATCTTACAAAAGTTATTTGTTAGGAAATATCGATGGCCAAAAATTTTCCAGAAAGTAATATAAGGTCAGGTTCTAATGTACTGCACTTCACTGTGTCTCAGTGTGCTTTACTCAGACATGCTGAAACTTTTCAGAAGGGTCGTACATTCGGACCGGAAGTGATGAAGATTTTGATGTACCCAATAGACTTTTGCCAGACCAAAAATTTTCATTAAAATTGGTGGCATTTCGTTCGCATGGTAGTACATAGAAGTAACTCTTGTACATAATATATATTCAGTATTAAATACTATCAATAATTTAGACATGTTGTATGTAAAAAACAAAAACTAACACTTATGAAGCACTACTTTATTGTGGTTCTCATTTCACAAGTTACAGTGTTCATAGAGAAGTGCTTGAATTTGTTTCTTCCTATGAAAGTCCTTAAATTCCACACTTTGTCTGTTAATTCAAACTCAATTTTGAATTTATTTGTTTAAAAATAAAATGGAAAAAAAAAAACCAATTTCCACTGTTTAACAATAGCAATATTTGGTGTTTATCATTCATGCAAGTTTGCAAATAACTAAATCAGTTTCTCCTTTTCCCTGAGTTTATGAGCGAAAATCATTTGCAAATTTGGTGCTTCACAAATAATACATATCTGTGATTGTAGTCCAAGTGGGAATGTTAATGCATGAAACTGCTAGCCACTTCACTGTATCAGTCTCTTCTGCATGGAAACGAATGGCTTCCTGGATGGGACTTGGTGATATCATTATCAAAAATAAAAATAATGATGATATCAAAACTGCAACTGGTAACGACAACTCTTTGTGTATTCAATGCCTAAAAGCAGATTGGATATTTAAATTTTAACACCTTTATATACCACTGATTACGTTCGAAGAGTGACCGAAAATTTAAATTATCATTATGTAAAACGGCGATATGCGGTATGCTGAATATAAACAGAAGGGCCCATAAAACTAATAGACATTAGACAACTTTAAAATCAATTTTACTGAGTGATCAGGTGACCTAATTTCCATGCCAACAACGTTATTTAAAAAAATAATAATAATAGAATGTGTGCTTACCTTTTAAGGTCAAGTCTCACTTTCCTGGTCTTCTATACCAGCAACTGTTTTTGAGAAAGGAGTCGGGTGTCAAAGTTTAGTGGTAAACATTTACCTTGCCATGTTAACATGTCCTTGCAGCATGGACTGCTCTCATGACAGCTGTCTGTGTGTCACAATCAATAAACCAATGACAGAGTGCGTAATAGCGGCTGGTCATGACCAATCGGAACAACAGTTTCAGCAATGTCTGATTACTATGCCAAAAGTAAAAAAAGGATATATTATATTATATTATATTATATTATATTATATTATATTATATTATATTATATTATATTATATTATATTATATTATATTATATTATATTATATTATATTATATTATATTGTTATGTTTACTGATTAAAGAAATTTTACATAATAAAGTGTTGAATGATTTATTTTTAGGAAGAACTTTATCTTCAAAGAGTTGCAGAGTTGGACCAAATAACAGACCTGCGTGACCAGCAGCGCCAGCAGTACGAGGAGCTCCGTAAGCAGAGGCTTGACGAGTTCATGTCTGGGTTCAGCATCATTACCAGCAAGCTGAAGGAAATGTACCAGATGATTACGCTGGGAGGAGATGCTGAACTGGAGCTGGTTGACTCTCTGGATCCTTTCTCCGAGGGCATTGTATTTAGGTAGGCAGGCAGTAAACAGAGTTATTGCTTCACCAATGCAATGCACTCCCACATGTACATACTCACCTTTTCACACCAAAAAACAGTTGCATTGATTGATGTAAGCCTTAATGTGATTGTACCACCTGTGTAGGCGCTGGCAATACACATGGTTTTTAGTTCTGACCCCTCTTGTCCACTGGCTTTGCTGCCACATCATCGTTACCACTTCATAGTTACTATAGAAGTCTGACTAAAAGTGATATGTGTAGATTTCAAATATGCCCTTGGATATGATCTTTGAACTTTATTTCAAGGTCAAACAAGCCAACATTTTGTAAAAATGGGAATTTAATGCACATAAAAATGTTTATGCTGATTTTTGGAAAATGCAGAGATATGCCAATAGTTAATGTTGAACTTGGATAGGAGTCTTATATTGGCAATATTGCTGTGACCTTGAATTTGGCCTTTGACCTGTATTTTGGCATGGACTTATTTTTGGAAATTTTTCAACTCTCATATCTCTAAATCTGGCAGAGATATGCCAATTAATAGTTACTATTGAATTTGAATAGGAAGTTGTATATGGGCATTCATAATATGGCCTTGAATTTGATCTCTGACCCACTTTTCCCCACGATTTTTTGATAATTTATTTTCTATGAAAAATGTTGGTGGCAATCGTTAAAAAAAAAAACAGGCCTAAGCTTTCATATTATGGTGTGGAGTTACACTTGGAACGTCCTTTGATTTCCATGAGTTTGGTGTCAGTGGGTGCATTTTCATGGAAGACTCAGCAATTAGATGCCAAAACTGAAAACTCTCTGACTAATGGAACTGAATACTCGAGACCTCTCTCTCTCTCTCTCTCTCTCTCTCTCTCTTTAAGAGCTTGTCAAGTGCAGCACCGGAACCTTTCCCTTTCTTTGAAATAAGTTTGGTCTTGTTTTATTAGTGTATTACAAAAGAAAGGTGACATACAGAACTATATTTTATAGATGTAAGTAAGACATGTTTTCATTTGGAAAACCTTTTATTTTCTAGGCCACAAATATATAATCTTAAAGTGATTAATGAATTATATGCAAACAGGTATAATACACAACAATCACAATCCCAAAGACCCATTATATTCAAACATACCCTTTCACCTCTTTCACATTCATTATACCCCCTTCTGATGACTGCAATCATAAACCAACTACCAGCAATTAAAACAAACAGGAAATTGATGCCTTTGAATTAAATGACACCACGAATCAAATCACTCAACGAATTGAATCTGTTTGCAACACTTGTGCTTTTTTTCATTTCATAACTCTAAGAAGCTGGGGTCCATGATCTGACTGTTTTTGTTTTACAGTAACTCTAAATTTACTAGCTGGCTTTGTGTAAAATGCTTGTTCCTTTGGAGAATCAACCTGATTGTATTGTTTTTGTGATACTAAACCAAATGAATTTTTCGTTTTATAACAATATAGCAATATATAGTATTATGTATTAGTGCCAAACCTAATTTTTGCTTTGATTTAAACTCATCTAGACAGACCATACCTTTTACTAAGGCCACACTTTTTAATTTTTATGGATGACATCCTGCGCGCGCACCGATTTTCGTCCATTCTCCAAAAAAAAAAAAAACATTATCGCCCGGAACATTTCAGTGACATTCTGTCCAAAGCAGCACACATACCAGTGTTTTTGTAGCGAAAAAAAGGTCCACAACGCCAGCAAGGTATTTGGTGGGCTGAAGGTTGGACAGGCCACCCGACAGTTTGGCTGCTTCGTGTGAGTTGAAGTAGACAAAATGGCATCGACCGAAATGACCTTAATAGATTTGTCAGTATTAGGCATATCTTTGCATCATTATTTTTAACATTTCTGTGAAGTGTTCATTATGCTTTAATATTCTGAGAATACAAATAAAGACGCACTGTTTGTTTGATATTTGTTTTATTGATTGCTATACCAACAAAATGCATGAAATAATCTTAAATAGATTTGGTAATATGCAGCATATCTATTCATGACTTTTTGCCTTTTACAAAGTATTCACAATGCTTTAATATTTTGAGAGCATGCATGGATAAAGACATATTGTTAGTTTGATACGTGTTTCTGTGGTGAATTTGTGTTTCCAGCTGTGTTCTGACAGCATTCCTTTACTTAAGCAGAATATTTTTTTTTCACCCTCTCGCACCGATTTCGGGGTCCCCAGAGGATGTCATCCATAAAAATAAAAAAGTGTGGCCTAAGGTAAAAAAAATTATGAATTTAAAAAATCATACTTTAAACTATTTCAGAATATATCTGGCCAAGATTCATTGTATCTGTTTCTGTGATTTTATATGTTTATGTCAGTATTGTGCAGTCTTAATTGCCTGGTTTATATGTGAGGTTTACTTTAAACAAGGTGTAATGATGATTGGATATGTCTTGGTGTGTTTTGAAAATGGAAATATGAAGGATATTGTTTAATGTTTTTTGTACTAGTGTGAGACCTCCCAAGAAGTCATGGAAGAACATCTCCAACCTGTCTGGTGGTGAGAAGACCCTGAGCTCATTGGCATTGGTATTTGCCCTGCACCACTACAGGCCCACACCTCTGTATGTCATGGATGAAATAGATGCAGCTTTGGACTTCAAGAATGTTTCCATTGTTGCTAATTATATCAAGGTAAAAGTTAGGATGACAGAGTTGTAATGTATATCTTTAATTTTTATAATAATAATAATAATAATTTATTGAGCACATGAAATGAGTGTACATTTATAGGCTCTCTACACTACTAATTATAATATACTCAAGTTTAAATACATGTACATAGTAATAATAAAGTTAAAGTATAATACCAGGTGTTATCTCAATTTGGATAGCTTCCGTTTTCTCATAGCACTGTTTATAAACTTTACAATTGCGGACACACCTCTCTTATTTGACACATTTCATAGGGCGGATAGTGTGTCGTCTGCTAGACCCTGCACATTTACCTCTGGTAAGGCAGCAAATAATGTTTCTCTGTCCAGTTTATAAGTAGTACACTCAAGAAAAAAGTGAACTTCATCTTCCACTGCATTACAGTGAGGACACTTTCTGTCCTCAATTTTTGTTTTGGGGTGGGTAAATCTGCCTCTTTCAATTTCTAACTCGTGGTCACTGACCCTCATTTTGGCTAGAATTTTTTTATATGTAAAAGGGACTTTTAATTCCAAATATGGCTCAGCTTCATAGGATTTCTTAATTTTGCTGTAGGTGCGGAGTTTGTTGTTGGTATTTCTATGGATTTCTTCGTTAGTTATTTCTATTTCAAGATCTGGTTAGTTGTGGATTTCGCAATTATGTCTGTTTGTATTAAGTTCCCAACATATTTTAATATTTGACATTGTCTGATACCAGTTACTTCTGTTTCCTATTTTTTCCTTGTTATATGCTTGTTTAACAATTCTGTTATCTGGGAGTTCTTGGAGTCTAGCACTGTATTTTGAGACTAATTTTACTTTGTCCAAATATATTGGGAAGCGACCCATTTCTGCTCGGCAGGCATTATTGCTGGCAGATTTCCTTACACCTAATGACCACTAACAAAATTTCAAGTGTACTTGCTCGAAAGGCATTTTATTTAGTTTTTCCAAAGTCATCTTTTTTTGTGATAATATTTCTTGTCCCCAGACTTCACACCAATAAAGTAGTATGGGCTTTATCATTTTGTCAAAGAGTGACATTGTAAGGAGTGGAGAGGAGATTTCATTTGATGCTAGTGCTCCTTTTAAGGCAAAGATTGCTTTGAGGGCTTTTTGTTTTAGATCATGCAAGTTTTTAAACTTTTGACCTCTGCACCAATCCAGCAAATGTTCTCTGGTTGTATCTCTTGTGTGCTTAGAACTGAAAATTCATCTTAAGGTCTTTATCAGTGACACTTCTGTAAAACAATTGACGGACTTCAGAATTTGTGGAATAGATGAAATCATAACACAAGAGTTGAACCTGCCATCAAAAAAACTGCTGTGCAGAATTGTGTACAGTGGGACTTACTTGGCTCTTTTGATCCTAAAAGTTTGCTTCTGAGCAAGAAACTTCTTGTTTCATGTAAGGGCTTGCTAGTATTGCCAAATGTCACATATGCTGGTGAAAAAATTTTTTTAATATGGGTGTTGAACAAGATTTTGCCAAATTGGCAAAAGCATATTTGGCTGAGACAGGTAATCAGATGTGTTTCTACCAGTGAAATAGCACACAAACACATCCACCAGCATGTGTGTGTATTGTAATGCATGTCAAGCACAACACTTTTGGTGGTGTCTGTAATTTTGTTTTCTATATGGTTTACTGTTGAGTCAGTGTCTGGCTATCAATTGACAGTTATGTGCACCTTTACACACACATAGTAAATATCAGAATCCATTTTAAGGAGGGCCAATGCGAGAAACTTCTGCTTGCTCGATATCAATATGGTCTCTCTCCTTATTACAAATTCTGGAACAACCCCAAGGCTCATGATCACATTTTAGTTATGGAGCTATGACTTCAAGCCCTATAGGGAGACCCTGACATGGGAAGCCTCGAATCTTCACCTTTCTGCTCAGTCCCAAAGGATACAGAGGAAACAACAAAACATGTAGTTGTGAAAAAGTCTTACTCTTATAAATTTTAAAAACCTTTTAAAGATGTTCAAGTCATAGATATATTGAGCAAAGTGATCACTTGATGCAGCCAGTCTTAACATTGATTTCTCTTGTATCTTTTTAGGAACGTACCAAAAATGCACAATTTATCATCATCTCACTGCGTAACAACATGTTTGAACTGGCTGATCGTCTGGTGGGAATTTATAAGACCAACAATGCTACCAAGTCTGTGACAATCAATCCAAAGAAACTGTCTCTGCCTCTACAAGAAGTGCAGCAGGATGCTTAAGTAGGAAAATGGACGTCAGTTGAATCAAAATTGATGCCAGTATCATAGCTGCCCCTCTGGTGTGACATTGATATTGCGTAGATCTCATTATCAACACTATCTCTCTGGTGTGACATTGTATTTGCTAAGAAGGAAGTTGATAATGCTTCGTAAATAGGTTTCTCACTTGTATTGAATGTAATGCAATGTTACTTATGCAGAGGAATTCACACATTTGTAAAGAAGCATGGAAATACTGCAAATGACATGTTAATTTTTTACATATTGTCATTTTCAAGGTGTGACTGAACCTCCAACAATAACAGAGCTATAAAATCACTTACCTTATTAATTAGCAAGTGATCGTTAAATGAGTACATAAAATGTGTTGGAAGAGACTGAAACCTGTGCCACATACAGTTTTTGAAAGTCTGCCTTGACAGTATTATATAATTGATAAGAATTGGTAATATTATGCACTTAAATGTTGCATTATATTGTGTATAAATTTACAAAAAAAATTGTATACTGTCAACATTTATGCTTAAGATAAAAAAAAAACTGCACTTTATTATCCTCAAACTTGGTGGGGTGATTCATTGTATGTTAATGCAGCTGAATTGAATTTTTAAGTAGCAGCTCTATTTGAGTATATCTTTTGTTATGCTTTCTTATTTTTTCAAACACTGGCGTTTTCAAAATGTGCCTCTTCACTCCCATCCACCTGAAGCCCTGGCTAGTAACATTATGTTGTGCACTGTCTTCATTATTTTTATATTGGGATTTTTTGCATATGAATTTGAACTCTTATGGGCCTAGCAAGATTAAAAGTTTGAATACGTAGCAGCTTTATTGAAATATTTTTTGTACAGATGTGTCTGTACATATAGCCGTCACCTGCGTCTGTTGTCCCCATCGTCGTCACCGTGCACATTCACTGATAATGATAAGTGGTAAATGGTTTAACTTTTTGGCTTCAAACTTACAGAACATATGAATATTCATAAAACCAAGTTGAGTTGAAGAAAAACCTATTTTGGGCATTGCCTCCATAGTGACCATTAAAGGGAAACCATGTCACTTACTCCTCTCACACTAACAGGAAAACACAGGACTGAAATAAGGCTTCAGTTGGAAAATCTCTCATTAGTAATTTTCTTGAAGTTTAATATACAGTTTTTTGTGAAAATTTAATTTTTCATATATTGGCACTTTCAAGGTGTGACTTTGAACTTCAGTTGGCTTGAATACCTTTGCAAGTCACATTTTCTGAATATTCATGATGATTTTATTATGTTATTAAAAATTGATGGTCATTATGCTGTTAAGCATTATTCCCATATGGGGAATTTTCAATGTGGGACTTACAACTCGCAGGGGAGTGAAGTGAAGTTGCAATCAAATTTTTAAATGTCCATGCTATTAATAGGAGGTAATTGTTGGTAATTATACAGTTTATCATTATGTAATATTGCATCAAAATTGACAGCAACAAAAAAAAAAAAACTACTTAGTGCACTGTCACCATAAATGTTATGAAAAGAAAACTGTTACTTATCATTTTTCAAACTTACAAGAATGATTCCTAGGATTGAGTATCAGGACAATCCCCCCCTCCCCCCTCCTATTGGTATTACACTGTACCTTTTGTGCATAGTAACATTTTGATGTTGACTTTGCAGTTGAGCATAATGTATTATTGCATCAGAATTGACAAAGTGACCTATTTTGTGTATCTTTATTTATTTATTTATTTTTGTACATTTGACAGCTTTGCTGCCTTGTTCTGTACAATATTTTACAATATGTCACTTTGAGGCATAAAGTTTTGTGTAAAAGGTCTATCACATGTATGGAATTCTTTGATGTCTTCTGCTTTTTGAGCCTGTTTGTAATTTTTATTCTTTTCCAAATTTGCACTGTTCTGAAAACTAGCTTTTGATACAGATGCTGGTACAGATTATCAGCCTAAGTTGGTATCAACATGAGCTTTCCTCAATGTTTTAATAGTAATTCATAGTGAATAGCATTACACTAACAATCTCATGACAGTTTAAACACTAAACTGTTTAAAATAACTCGACAAAGTTTACCGTATTTCTTATAAATTTTTTCGTACATATTCTTCTGTCTGGAGAAAACATTTTTTTTTAGTAGATTTTAGAAGGCCCTAGAAATGTTCATTCAATTTGAAGACAATTTGACATGCAGTTGGAAGTCGCTCCATTGGCATAAAGGTCCCTGAAAGAGTATTTAATTCCTGCCCATTAAAAGCAGGATATCAGAAAACTTGTGATGATAGTAAAGTATTTGATTTACTCTTTGGGGAGTCACCAGTATAGCAATTCTCACCTAATCAAGGAAAAAGTAAGGAAACAATTGCTTTTATAGTTGCTTGGAGTGAATAAGTAACCATTTTATATAAAACCTGGTGTTTTAAATGAGATATGTTTGCACGTGTACCCAGTTTACCCTGGCATGCGACTGGGGAAGACAGCAAAAATAGATGTGACCTATATCATTCTATTCTCAAAGTATTGTGAAACCAACATAGCATATGAGATACCTTATTTCTGCAACAGATCTGCAAATTTTTTTAGTAAAAGACACTATATGTTGAAATGCACTGATGAACTTAAAAAGTAAATTGTCAGGGACCACAATAAATGGGTATTATTATCCCAATTTAATTTTAAAATCTTGATATTATTAATTCAATCATTGGAATTTAATATGTTATGGTATTTTTCTCAATGCATAAATGATCATATTCGCACATTGAAACTTGGCATATACAAGTAGATAATATTTCACACCTCTGAAGTTAAGATTTTATAGTTTTTGACTCGAGCCTGGTAATCTAGAAGTAGATTATGCATACCCTCTGATATCAAGGGCTTTTAAAATAGTATACAAAATTTAAGTATGAACTACTCAGCATCTGACAAATACAAATAAAAGGGCATGTCTGGTGAGTTGATCAAGTGAAATAGCACAGGGTGCCATACAACAATATTATAACCGACTACTAGTGCACCCTGTAGCCAGTGAGTAGATTATATGATGCACTGTGTTAGCCCACCAGGCAGGGGCAAACTTGTGTTTAAAGTAATCATTAGGCTTATGGTTTATCTGACTGACATTGTAATTTATAAAGTTGTACATAATCTCAAGGAATCCTGAAAAGGGAGAGAGGTCCTGATTAAAGCTTGGATTTGACAATGTTTGTACCATGTATCTTTTAATTTAGTCAAATAAATATTCTGTTAAAATTACAACATGAAGTTGTTTCATTCTTTTCCGTGATATAGGACAACCTGTTTGTGGCCCATTATCCATTTTGCTTTAGGCTAAATTATCAATGATTTACTGACTTGTTCTTTCATTATCTTTCAGTAACTTGTTTAGGGCAATAAAACATAATCCCTGAATTTTGGGAGAATGTTAGGTTTATGTTACCATAAAGTTTGGGAAACATTCTTCAGGAAAGTTTTCATAATGTTTTTGGAAGATTTTTGGGAAACATTACAAAAAAAAAAGTGGAGAACATTTTAAAATATGTAAGAAATAAGGCCATGTGGCCCTGTACATCACTATTGTATTTGGTAACATTTATTTGATTTCATCTATCCTATATTATTAATTTATCCAAGTTTAGACTACTGATCATGTTAAAATGACTTAAGACTATAAATAAATACATTATAAATATATACTGGCCAAAAAGAAATGCATTTTTTTTTTGTTTTTTTTTTTTGTTATTTTTTCATACATTAGTGTTGCATAAATGGTAGTATATACATGTAGTACAGTAACATGTGTGCCCTCCCCTAGCTGCAATGCAGGCAAGTACCCTTCTCCTCATGAACCCTACAAGACCTCTACCAGTGCTATGGCAATCATAAAAAGTTCATCTCTGAAGGAATAAAGAAAGTGGATGCTATATTTTTTAAAAGCTATTTTGGTCCTTTTTCGAGATTGAGCTTTATATTTAGGCATGATTTTGACCTCTGGTGACTTCCAAATTTTTTTTCAAATGAATGGCCATGCCTTTTAACATTAGAAATGATACCTATTACAAATTTTTAAGTTACCCAGTTTCCAAGATATGCCTACTAAAACACCCTCCCCTATGCATTGGTAACCATTTTGGATTTTTGGCACTTATCCATGGGGGATTCAGGTGGGAAATTATCTGGGTTATATTGGCCAAAAAATGGATGGAATTCAGTTGAGAAATCTTTGTTAAGGTTTTTTCCCAACTTATTTGTTCATTTACTGGACAATGTCTAATTAATAACTCTAGAACATGGATGTGTATTCAGTATGTTAGTTTTAAGCTTGTCAGCACACATTTGTGCTGCAAATGAAAGATATTCGGCATTTGTAAGTGTAGCACCTTTCAAGATAAGTCCTTGAAAATTTTCCAAGTCAGTACAGTCCATCAGCATGTGAGACATATACTACAACTTGGACATAATAACTTTATTATGTCCAAGACTACAAGAAGCATCCACTTGTGGCAATTGATCAGTGTAAATTACGAAAGTGTCTTATCCATTGCAATTGATCCATGTAACTTATGCAAGATGGTCCAGCCCAACATGTAAATTACAATAGTTCCTCCAGCCTGACTACCCCAATTGACACTTTGTACTCCTGGAAGTGTGTCACCTGTTGTGAATGGTCTCAGTAAGTTGCAAGTCATTCCCGACAATTTGCAGCAATTTACTTTTTGAACTATGGGAAGCTTCACCCCTATTACATTTGGTCCATGTAAATGATATGTTGGTCCAGGCCAACTACTGGAACAGGTGGTTGTAACACAAAGCAATCCAGTACAACCACCGCAATTGACTTTTTTGATCTATTATATGACCCTTACGAAAATAGTCCTATAGGATCCTATAAGATCCTGTAGGATTCTATAGGAAATTGGCCCAATTTCCTAGAAGATTCTATAGGAAAAAGTCCTACAGGATCTTATAGGATCCTAGGCTGGTGCGTGTTAGACAGGATTTTTTCTTCCAAATTTCTTCCAAGATTTTGCTCTAGTAGAGCTATATTGTAAGCCAAATTGTAAAATAGTTTTTATTTTCCAAAAATGACCAAAATAAGGGCTCCCATAAAGTATCATCAAATGCTTTTTAGGCTCTGGCAATGAATTGTGAATTTAATTAATTACAGTTTATGATTCAGAATCCATTCAATCTATTTACTAAACATAAATGACAGATAGAACCAAAAACCTAACTCCCTCTTTCTGAGGAAGGGGAAGGCACCTGAACATTCTTAATTGGAGAAATTTGAGAAAAGCAAAAGAAAAGAGCCCTACATGCAGTTTTTCACAGCCCAGGGTTTTTGGTGGTCAGCCCTTGGAATTAAGCAGCTGAAAGTAAAAAATGCTGATATATTCTAAGACTTAGCTAAGCAATAAATATTGACAGCTATAATCTATACAATGCAAAGAGATTATTTTCACCAGGGTCCAATATGGACATGAAAAATATGTGAGTGATAAAAAACTGTTATAAAAGATTTCAAAATAAACAATACAAAAAAGGTAAATCTAAGCTAAATACAGTTTTTTACATACAAAATAAACATGTGCCTCATTAGAAGAAAGAAAACCATGGCTTTATGATTTTTTCCCTTACTTTTCAAAACTAGATGAACTTCTCTGCAGCAGGCTCTTGTAGAAAATAGAAAGTTTCTTACATCTTATATACCAAGTCCAATCTGGACACAAAATATGAGTCATATGAGAAAAATAAAACCATGGAGTTATGACTTCTTTCATATCAAAAATACAATTAAAAAAAGAAAAGATTTTAAAATATATGACACTAAAAATAAAATATCAAACAAAACTCAAGTTTAATAATATGTGGACAATTTTTAAATACATTAAAATGGCAAATTGATAAAATTGCAAAGAACAAAGCACAATATCCAGCATCTTGCATTGTTTCTGATGATGCACAACAAACAAAACATTAACTTTATACTTAAAAAGTTACCCTTGCAACTTGTATAGGCTATACCAGTAATTTCCTCATAACAAATATGAGAAAGAGTTATAAGAGAGAGAGAGAGAGAGAGAGAGAGAAAGAGAGAGTTATAAGAGAGAGAGCGAGAGAGTTATGAGAGAGAGAGAGAAAGAGAAAGAAAGAGAGAGAGGAGTTCATTCTGATATGTCTGATCAAAAATCATATCAAAAATATTTAAACATTCTGTAATACAATAATACAATACAAAAATAAAGTTTAAACTATACTTAACTAACCCACCTTTGTAGAAAGTTATTGAAAAACTATTTACATATTGACAAATGCCCCTTACAGGGGCGGATTCAGAGATATTTTCTGACAGTCTTCCAAATTATCTTTGTTGATCCATTCTTCATTTTTGACCGTCTTCCGACGGAAAAATTAGACACCTTTCAATGTAAACTTGAAAATCTGACCATCTTCCGGAAGACCCAGAAGACGGCCTAAATCCGCTCCTGCCTTAGAAAAGATAAAACCGATTTCCCTATATTCTTCTTCTGTTGGGATGTGTAGTATTGTGTGTCTAGGGGAGACATCAGAAAACAGTATGGCAGATGGTACTCCAGAGGATGGACTTGGTGTGACATCAACTCTGGTCAGATTCAGGATGTCAGGATCCAAGAGAGGCACAGTGAAATCTTACATTTCCACTTGATTTCCTAGATCTTGTTAACTTTGTGACTATAGATTTCAGGACAAATAAGTTATTGTAAGTGCTATGTCCTTCCATGAAACCAGTTTAGTTGGGTTGAGGGACACTCTGTTGTGAGCATATCTTAATTTTTCAGTCTTGAAAGCAGAATAGAATTATATAGTTTTCCTACACAACTTGATATAGAGATACCGCGGTAATTGTCTACATTACTGGGATCACCAGATTTATGGATGGGAACAATGAAACTTGTATTCCATATTTTTGGGTATTGTTTACTCAAAAATACTGCATTGAATAGTTTATGCAGGACTTGTACTACAGTATGATTGCCGTACTCGCTTTCAACATTTCATTGGTGACTCTATCTTCACACTAAGATTTGCCTGTCCCTAGAGTCTTGATTTGCTTAATTATATAAATATTTCGGCCTGTGTTATTTCATGATCTTAACTGTCAAAATTCGCATTTCAGCCTCTTTAACTGGCAACTGAGACTCAAGCATTTGTTTTAAGTTGTCGTCGTATTTGCCTAAATCAGCACTTCTGCTGAGTTTTTTTAAATGTTCAAAAAAATTTAGCGGATCAACATGCTCTGTAGAATTTGAGTTATTTTTACTAGTGTTTAGATCTTGTACAGTTTGCCAAAAAGCCTTTGGATCTTTCCCTTCCATATTTTGAAGTTTTTCATGGAGGCCCGCCTTGTATTCATAAGAGGCTTTTTTGTAAGCTCTTTTGTATTTATTTAGGGATTTATAAAAAGTCCCCACCACAACTGGGTCATTTGGGTATTTACTTCTAGATTTTGCTGAAGTTTTTAGTTCTTGTTTCATTTCTAGCAGAGATCTTGTGTACCACACTTTTTATGTACAGACACAGATGTGTCTGTACATATAGCAGGTGACCTGCGTCTGTCGTCGCCGTCGCCGTAGGCCGTCACCGTGCACTCAGCGATAACACGATAAGTGGAATACCGTTTTACATTTTATATTCAAATTCACAGAACTGATGAATATTCATAATACGCAGGACAACTTCGAAAATCAGCATGATTGGGCCATTTTTAGGGAAGTTATGCTGTTTTTTTCACTTTTTTTAGCATTATTATAACACCGATAACATGATAAGTGAAAAACCTTTTTACTTTTTGGCTTGAAACTTATAAAACTGATGAATATTCATAATATGCAGGTCAAGTTCGAAAATCAGAGCTATCGGGTCAATTTTATGGAAGTAATGCTGTTTTTTCACTTTTTTCAGCATATATGCAACACCGATAACACAATAAGTGGAAAACCGTTTTACCTTTTGGCTTGAAACTTACAGAACTGATGAATATTCATAATACATTCATAATACACATTTTACTTTCATCCTAATCCACTGTTATGCAGAATTAGAATTTGATGTTGGCTATGCAGTTACAGTAAGCATAATACATTAGTGCATCAGAATTGACAGTATCCTATTTCCTGCGTTTTTATTTTCTGGTTTTTGTCTGTACATTTGACAGCTTTCCTGCCTTGTTTTCTTACTGGTCGTTTCTTTTTCAATTGCCTAATGCAACATAGTGATTTGTCTGCTGCAGATTTCATTATGGTGTTAAATCTAGTTACTAACTTTTCAGGGTTACTGGTTTCATAAAAATTTGAGATCAGTTGTTGGCTTTGTGTACCACACTTTTTTTTCTAACTGGTCGTTTCTTTTTCAATTGCCTAATGCAACATAGTGATTTGTCATAGTGATTTGTCTGCTGCAGATTTCATTATGGTGTTAAATCTAGTTACTAACTTTTCAGGGTTACTGGTTTCATAAAATTATGAGATCAGTTGTTGGCTTTCTACGCTGGAGAGAGCACTTAAAAATTTTTCACCTGAGTCTTTTGACCACCTATATTTTGATGGCACAGGATGTACATTGCTTGCATGTGAATTTTTCTGGGTAATATGACAGGGTAAGATGTATTGAAGTAGGCAATGATCTGAGTAGGAGGTCAGGTCCTCTACTTTAAAGAACAAAGAACAAAATACTTCTAGCGATTTCAGAGCTACACACCACATAATCTACTGTGCCGCACCCATTAGGTTGATAACTAGTATACCTTCCGACT
>NW_019775895.1:140784-175671 GCF_001039355.2 Lingula anatina | reverse complement strand
TTTAACTTCATGTACAAAGTCTTGATGTATTGATCTTTATTTCCTGGAATATAATGAAACTACATGTATGGCTACTGATGATGTATGACACATATACACATTTCCTTATATTCTTACACAAAGTGTTCATTGAGTAAAATTTGGTATTTGGCAACCATTTGGATTTATTAAAATTCATTTATAGTTTTCATCACAGATTTCAATATGATGGTATTATAAACCTTTCTTTTAGGATTCAATTGTTAGACAATACAACTATTTAAGTTTCCTTAAGTTGTGAATTAAATGTTAAATTTTAAATCTAATTATTTCCCTCGCTCACTCTGAATGCTCTTAGAAGAGGAGTGTGATTTCAACTTCACAGTCATTAAGGCAGTATTCACAATTTAAGGGGCCATTCAGAATGAGGGATGCAGTAATTAAATCTCGGCTCCATTCGACCAGACGCGTGAGGAGGCGTGTGAGAGGTGGAGAGACCATTACAAGATTAAGTGGTCTTCCTTTCATGTAGGTCCACTATATTTAGGCTGTGGACCAGTTAGCACTCGGATCTTCTCATTCTGAATGGCCCCTAAGAAAGGTGTAATAATTCTCATTTACTTTTATGTACATATGTCTGATTTTGTAGTCGTTGAATAGAAATGGATCTGCCAACACTAATATTTTAGAGGTAACAAAATAAAATTCATAATGCAGAAATGAGCAAAATGTTGTGTTCAATTGAAAACTTAGAGTTTATCTCTTCGCGATCATGTTTGACATAACAAGGGCAACTGTAGGAAATATTTAAATGAATATTTATGCAGGAAAATTCATTTTTTTTTAAATTAAACAGGTTTCTGTTATGGGATTTGCCACAAAGCCTCACAATACCAGTAATTGGCAAGGTACAATGCACACTCTAGTTAATAACCACCATCGTAATTGTGGGATGACGCTGTTCTTCGTTTAAAGGAAGTTCAACGTCACATTTTTGTTAAATCTGTTTTGACGTGCATGTAAGAATAAGAACGGCTATGATTGTTCATCATGGTATCCCTCGTGCAAACCATGTTTAAAACATTTGGACTTTATTAAAATCGAACAATTTTTTTTAATGGTAAAGTGTAAAACTGATGCTACCTATAGGCCTGTACAGCGAATAATAATTATGTATGCAGGATAGACGCAAATTAGATATTAACATGTTGACTACTATGGTTATGCAATGTGGAATTAGTGCAGGATTCCCACAACCAGACAATTCAGTGGAATGGCTGTGAACAGCAAGAGCCTCGTTCTAGCCTGGCCTTGCACTTCTAATTGCTACCAGGCTACATTAGGACAGAACACATCAGATCATAAGCCAAGCAACTTGGGATCACAGCCATCGTTTATATATCGTCTCCTACTTCTCAATGCTTTCTTCAAAAAGATTCAAAGGTGGTCGGCCCCATGTTGCATATTAACCTATAACTCATGAGAGTCAAGAAAACTGTGCTAAGTTTCAGATAAGTCAGTGGGCAAACATCAGTTCGATATGCCGTCTTATCTACTTGACAAGCTTGGATCACTCTTCAGAGTGCAAGATAAGTGTTATTTACTGTACCAAGATCACGGGACGTTTGCTTGTGATGACGTTTTGATCAAAGTTTAATAAACTTAAGACGTTCATCTGCAATTCAGTCTTGCCCTGTACTTTTTTGGGAAGGGAGTTAGAAAATTCTACCGAACAACAAAACTGAAAATGAAGACGATTTTGTTTCTTTTGGCTGTGCTGTGCTACACCTCGGCTTACAGAGGTAAGGGTTTTCTTAGGATTTGCTCATTTTCCCCACTTATAACGTCAGCTTATTCTAACAATGTATCCGCCTCCGTTAAAAGTAATCAGCCAACAGAAGTATTGCTCTCCAGAAGGATCACATTCTTCACCAGTTTTGTTATAAATAGCCACTATTAATTAAATTACTAGTAGATCAAATTTAATGCACTTTCTTCTTATCTTACAGTCACCGCACCTCCTCGTTAACCATCTTTGCCAATGGCTAACCCCTGAATATAAATTAATATCCAATTATTTTTTCAGCGCCAATCATGAATGAATATTCCAAGACTGCTATTCCAAATGAATACATCGTCGTATTCAATGAAAGTGCTTCATCAGATGCAGGTACATGTTATGTCAATGAGACCCCATTTATATGAAAACTGAAATTAATCTCCAAAGTTGATATGAATCACTTACATAGAACAAAATGTGTGTATTTTTTACCAGGAAAATCAAACTTGAAAACTGAATTATAGATTGCAGGAAGTGATCATTGATTGACAGAGTTAAATTTCAACTGATAACAGTGAAGGCGACCAGTTTACACCTGGTACTCGCAATCAGTAGTTTTTGTTCAAATAATCAAATAATTGATTAGCTTATTGTTAATGATTTACTTATACATTAAAACTTTTTATATGTATTTCGAATACTTTAAAATGAGCTCAGCATTACCAAATACTAATTAATTTTAGTAAATTGCAGCCCATTTCCTTCAACCTCTTAAAACACTGCAATCAAAAACCATATGGCTGTCAAGAAAAACTTCTAGCAGAATGGCATAAAGCCACTTTTTCGCAGGCGAAATAAAGGAAGTTTTGTGGATAATTACCTTTATATGACTTATAATTTTGTCATGTTTGACTTATTTTATCTTCATTGTACTTGTTTGTGCTCTTGGAGGTATAAAATGGCGAAGATAACAACGAACCTGGGACGGCAAAAAGTAAATGATTAACCGAAAATTAAAATTATATATATATATATATCAACAAATTATCTTGGAAACTGTTATCAACTGTAATTTTGAACGAGTGAATGGCGCGACATTTTGATATTAAAGCAGATATCATTTCATGGAGCATTTCACGTCAATCTTGTGCAGTGTGCCACACAACCAGCGTTATGTTTATCCAACGCAATTAAAACATTTGTAAGACTATTAGGACGCAACAAACAATTTTTTTGGGAGGGGGGCGGAGTTGGACAAGTAACTGTTTTATGTTGTATTTTGAAGTACTACAATAATTTCTTACCTGTACTTTGGAATATTCGTTACACATTTCTATGCTCTAGTCCTGAAGCACATGAAAACGCTGCCAACACATCTGCATACCACGTCCGACTTCGTCATTGGGAAATTTCGAGGGTATGGAGTAAAAGCCGCAAACAAGAGGTAGGGGTATATATGTCATTCTATTAAGTTGCATTTTAATGGCGTAGCTTAAGTGCAAGTTAACGGAGAAGTCATAACTTTTCTCAGTTTTTAATAAATGCAATACGTGAGATGGTTGTATACATTCCAACTTTTACTACAGAAACTGAAAATATATACATGTTTTAGATAATTACTCTTTTTCTGTAAATATCAGTATGTCAGTAAGCATATTATTCTCACATCTTAATCCTGTGATCAATAGGTTTCTTAGACAAAAATTCATTTGAAATCTCGGGAGACAGCATAGGGTAGACCGGGGCTAGTTCGACGATGGTCCTTCGTCAATTCATGAAAAAGTAACGACGTTAAAAAATGATCACATAATCTTGTAAAGTGACCGTATCCAGTGCCAAGAAAGCGTCATAATTGTGGATCCGTTGTTTGTTAAAATCACTGAGCTATAGTTCATTGTTAAAATAAAGTCGTATTTGTGAAATGAATAAAAGTTGAAATTGTTAGTTACTTCTTACTTAATTATTCGTTAAAAACCAAATTTACACCATTATTGATTTGTGTTGCATAGATGTATTTGAATTGGTCACATGAAGAATGCACACCAGGAGATTAAAACAAACTCAAGAGTTTGTTAAATTAATACCAGTTTCAGGTTGAAAATTTTAGTTACTTTTAAAACAAAAGTTAATTATTGGTATTCAATCATTCAAAACCTATTTTGTACCATTATTAGTTTTTAAATAAAAAACAAGATTGATTCATAAATATATGGACTCTTGTGATGTTTTTTTCAACACATAATAATGAAGATAACGCACAGAAACCTCAATAAATCGGTCTCATTTGAACTACTAATTCAGCAGACTTTAAAAATAAGTTTAATTAAATTAAAATCTGTTAAAATGTTCTTCGTGGCTTTTACACGGAAGACTAATTGTATTATTAAAAGTATAGGTGCCAACTTGCCCTGACCCTGACCATGTGGTTTTGTCAAATTGTGAGCCATTTGGCATTATATTTGCAAAATTATAACGTTACAATTGTAGCTAAGACCTCGCCCCTTGTTCTAAAACCGGTTTTGTTGTTCTAACTCATCCCCAGTTGACTCTACAAGGCCAAAATATCTAACTCGACCAACTAGCCCTGGTCTTTCCTACACAAGTACTACTCAAGTGATATGTACTACTCAAGTGATATGTGCTAATTGCAGTCAACTTCATTACGTTTTAACAATGCAGATATTACACAAAGAGATAAACGAAAAAAGATTTGTGATCATATTAACACCACCATCTACAAAAACGTCAATAAAAATGATTTTTTTCTGCGATAAAGAAATTTATCTATTACTGTGATGACGATAGTATCATAGGAGATGGCTATAACATGTCTGAATTGGATACTTGTGACACTTTCTGTCCTGAAAGACCCCTGTGTAAAAACACCATATACATAACTTATCATTACACTGAATATACCTACCCTTAAGAACACAATTCCATCACCAAGGTTATTGAAAATGGATGGTGAACTAACTTATGGCTTTGTTTCTTGTTCTTTAGTCATCTAGAACATGTACGTAACGACCCAATTGTGAAGTACGTCGAGCCAAATATGCAGGTTAAGGCATTTTTATGTGCGGAACAAAAAGGCGCTCCTTGGGTAAGTGTGTAAGTACTAGGGGATGAGTGCTAGTGCCTCAAAACCATACTGTATTACAGATAACGCAAACAAATTATCTTTGGCTTTGCTAATTTCTTCTTAAAAATCAACAAGTTCATGAATCTCATTCATTCGAAATACTGTATTCGTGTTCTTCCATTTTAAACGCCATATCTTTTAAATCTTATAAATAGTCATCACTTCCTTGGCCAGTGCGTGCCGGCAGTTTTTTAATAAGAAATTAGGATGTTTCCATAGACGTAAGAGGGGTTACCATATTTTAAATTAGGATTTTAAACAAAATTACAGAAAGAAAAGAGGGATATGCGTGGTAATGTTCTTGCACGTGCACTCAAAATATGCATAATCAGCAACAGACTTACCAGTAGCTTAATTGATACATGGTCCTAACAATGATCAGCCGAATATTTTTGCTAATACTCGAGTTCGATAATATACCTTATATTTTAATATTAAAATTGTTATAAGGATTATTTGTTACTTTGAAGATAGACGCCCTACTAACTATTGTAGTGGCTAGACACTGACAGATGTGTCCTTTGTGGGGCGTGTAACTCTTAAACAGTTGTTAATTTGGAAAATATGAAGATTCAAATAATGCTTTTAATGGTTATTTTATAACTTGAGGTCGCTAAATATACTTCTTTGCTGCTTTGATTGGGTTCCCATACCTAGATCGATCTAACAGGGTCGATCCATCTCCCAGGGGTTTATTCTTTTCATTAATCAGTGAGAAGAATAGGAAAATCGGAGAAAAATAATTTGGAAAAGTATTCCATATTAAATTTCAAGTCTATACATAATGTATATATCAACTTCGTTAATTGGGGGTATCGGTGCTATAAAGGTCTTTATTCTACATAATAGTTTTTCCCCGTTTCTTTTACATGAAATACATATCTTCATGTTACTGCATTAAGATAAGCACTAAAAGAGCAAGCCTACAAACCCTGTCTTTTGTTACTTTATTTTCCGTGCCATGCCAGTGTGTTTGGTGTGAGACAGTGACCGGCGTAACGTGACACAGAGTCCCCCATGATAGATAGTTCTCTTCTCATTCATTTGTACAGGCAAGTCTCGCCCTAGATTATGACCCACTTAGGTCAGGCTAACCCTAACCATTGTAATTTACACGGACCTTCAGTTTCGTTACACCGGTTTCTGACGTAACTCCGTAACCAAGTAGGATATCATAATAAAAATGGCAAGGTTGTCAATCACAATTTGGTGGCAACGTTTGGCTTTAAATTGTTTTGTTTGAAATCAAAATGTTAGGACCCCCCTGACCCTCTTTGGTTGCAACAGCATTATGGGAGAGCAGGATAATGCTTATTTTCGTAATACCTAAGTGAACAAGGAAAAAAATCCTAACGTACCATCTGGACCATCCACAGCGCAGTGCACGTGGACGCTTAGACTGGGTTCCCATACTTAGATTGATAGATAATTACCCCCTAACAGCTTTACTAGGCGTGACAGACATTTAAGCCGGTTACGTTGATTGCAATTTAGTGAGACTCCCCAGGGAGATAGATCAATCCAAATATCTGTGGGAATGGTCCCTTAGACTTCCAGGGGCACCGTTTGCCCTTGCTTGCAAAGTTTGAGTGGCTCCAACTTCAGCCGCGACTTCATAATCCTTTCTATATAATAATAAAAACAAACAGACAAACAAACAAAAATCCGATGAATCACACTGAGTTGCACTTGAGTTTTAAATGGACTTGTATGTAGTACACAGTTTGGTTGGATATTTGCTGGCGTTGAAATTGTAAAATATTTCAAAGTACTTTTATAATTTCCAGGGTTTGGCACGCACCTCAACCTTGATCCCTGACTCGGACCCGGAATCAGACTCTGACTCTGACTGGAAAGAGCTCAATCCAGATTTATTATATGAACATGGTCAGATAAAGAATTTACAGCTATTTTAACGTCTATTTTAAATTACACTTCAACGGACAAAATCTGTTCAAACTTTCAGAACTTCACTGGTTCCTTATTATAGTATAAAGAAGCGACTTAAAAGCACAATTTTTCTTGTTTACTTTGAACATACGTGGCAATTCATTCTTATCAAGGTGAAATTGTAAGTTTTTTGAAATAGGGGCCTATCCCTTCCCTTTCAAATAATTCAGATTATTTCATTTTACAGACACTACTGGTGGACAAGACGTAACTGTTTATGTGATCGATACGTAAGACATTTTATATATACTAAGTATATATCATTTTGTTTTGTTGCCTTCTATCATAAAAAGCATCTGTAAATTCTCGGAAAACACTGCACTATATTTTTGCTTTTCACTTTGGTTTATTAAAAACAATTTTTAAACCTTTAGTGATGATCCCTTAGTATAGTGACAAAATAAAAATTCTATTCAATTTCTCCAGAACTTAAGCCCTTTTGAGGTTGTGTCCTTCTGAAGACATACTGCATCTTTGTGCTTTCGGTCTCTTTATGGAAAAAAACCCTCCATCTGTTAGCTTATCACTAACTTGAAACAAGCTTTATTTCTAGAAAATGTTATTGATTTTTTTAGGGGAATAAGGACAACCCATGAAGATTTTACGTACAATGGCGAACAACAAGCTAAATGGGTAGGTCCTTCACATTCGGTACTGTTGACACAGACCCAAGTAATTTTCAAATGACGGTGAACTTAAAATTCTTCACTTTGTTGCTAATGTAATGTACTTCTATACTGATCATGCTGAAAAATAGTCTTCTGTGCTTCTTTAGCATTAATATATTATAATTTAGATTTGCTTTTATATTTCTGCTTACTGTTATGCGATCTTCATTAAAATTTCAAGGGAACAAGCACGGTTATGGATCCAGACACCGAAGAAGATCTAAACGGCCATGGAACTCATGTTGCAGGTATAGTATTTCTCCATAATAAATAGACCAGGTTATATATATATTTTATTTTAAGCTGCGTTTTTTCTTTTATTATGTTTAACAGTACTCTGCAATACCATGATAGATACGTAACCTGAATTTTCTAGGTTCTCAGAAACAATCATTACCTCCCCTACTGTAGAAGTGCTCTGCCCCGCTCCGAACCGGGCTGGAACGTGGCTGAGTTACGGTCAAAGCAAACTTTGAGTAAAATGAATAAATAAACAAATAAAGAAAGAAAGAAAGAAAGAAATAAAAAGGATGTGCAATCTGTAGGCCTATATCGTAACCATTTTTGAAGAACGAAATGAAGTATACAGACATTTCTTAAAAATTACAAAGAGCTGTACGGTCGAGCTGCACAAAAAGTCTTACGTGACAGAAAGACTTTGTTCTTAGTTACAAAGCAGACCAATTTAAGTAATTGTTTCCTTATTTTTCCACCAGATTTCGAATAAAATGTCACTTTTTGGTTCCAAGAGGGCCACTTTTGACAAAAAAATCGTATCACAGGAAGCTTTTAAAATCAAGAATGGTGTTTGCATTTTAACCAAAGTCAAGCTCAGTAAACAGAACGATACTATAACGTTACCATAACGTGTTTTTGGTTATATAAACGTTATGGTAACGTTATGATAACGTTCTTTGTTTGCTGGGAGGGATTATATGAGCTGTAGGGGAAGTAACAGTGCGCGGGAGCATCGATGCGGGGGGAGGGGTCGTACAGATACTTTGTATTGGTGCGAGAACCTGTAGGGATGCAGCCTTGTACAGTATTATCCAGCGTACTCATAAAATCACCAGCATCTGTGTATTCTACTGAAAGCCAGAAAGTGTGTCATTTAACTTATTTTCAGTTGTGAATTTTATATATAAGTACTATCACATTGAGAATGTTTTAAAGGAGAATTTTGTGGTGCCCACGCTTTGGGAATTCGTACACATCCTTGCACGCACGCATGACTTTCCTTTTTATATTATTATTCAGGTACAATTATAGGCCAACACTATGGCATTGCCAAAAGAGCAACAGCGATAGCCGTACAAGTACTTAATGCAAATGGCTTTGGTTCAAATACGTAAGCTCCCCTCTCTCTGTCTCTCTCTTGTTTATACTAGAAATTAACAATCGATAAAAATTGTGACCAAAACAAATATACCTAACAATGATGTTTTAGTTTTTCAAGTCTTTTCTCTGGATATAATCTAATGCCTATAGTTAGAAAGTTTGTGAAGCATGTATATATATGGTTTCAAGAGGCAGATGCATATGATACTGAAATGAATATTTAAGCTGTGAATTTGATTCTTGCCCTCCCCCAATTCCTTTTTATGCTTATTTGCATAATGGTACTTAATAGTGAAATGTAAACACAAGGCAAGATTCACTAAATCAATTGTTGACAATTATCATTTTTACATTTTAGTTATTGAACAGTAAATGTTCTTTTTTAATGTCTGCTTTTTTAACTGTTCCCTAAATTCTTTTGAGCAGTATCAAATTTGTAACTTAAAACTGTCAAAAAACCAAAATTAAAAATTCGTGTTTAAATCATTTTAATTTTTGGATATGCATTGAGGATATTTTTCCAACCAGAACTGTATTCCTATAAAAGCCCATATGTGGGATAGCTGTTAATAGGTTATTGACATTGAAACTTACAACCATACTTTCTGTAGAGGCATGGTTTGGGAAATATGGTTGGAAGTCCATATGATAGTATGTGGTTTTAGAATGATATCCAGTAAATTGCTTTCAGTCTTTGCATACTACACACAGATATCTGTTTACACTAGTCAATTTTAATGCAGCAAATGCATTATATATATATATATATATATATATATATATATATATATATCATAGTCCACACGTTTGTACATCTATTCCAGGGGTGTTATTAAAGGTATGGAATGGGTTGTAAAGGAGCACCAGAAAGCAGGAAAGAAAACATCTATTGCAAAGTAAGTAAAAGAATGAAGCAGAGTTCATTTCCCCTATGAATTTTCCCAATAAAATTTTTTAATTTTACATGAATTTAGGAGATATTTTTTGCATTGCATATAATTAATAATTATTACAACCATAATATTCCGAAACAAGACAACTCAATGTATGCTAAATACATGTATTTGGAACATGTGACAGACTTTCTACATGAAAGACCTATATCCTGACTGGTGTGCCAGCTTCCTTTGTGCTGTGTGGGGTGTGTCACTCTTTTTAAGTTGATAATTTGGAAAATATGGTGATGCAAGTAGAAAAAGTCTAATAATTTAATTTTCAATACAAATAATTAGTGAGATTTAAGCCAATAAAATTGGCCTTGATTGACAAATTGTCAACGTCTAATTCCCTGTTGTTTGTTTACTTGGATGATGGTGTGAATATTTTTGGTAATTATTTATTTGAGACAGAGGAGACATAAAATTATGTAATGTTTTTTTGACTAAAAATCAGCCTTGTATTTTTGTAATGCTTCATTGATGAATTCAGTTAAAGAGCTGATGCCACATTTGTTGGCACTGAATAGATACATTGTATAAGTTATCAAAACTTGGTTACTCTTAGTAAAGATGCAAATTTCAAGTAGATGTGATTTTAACATGCATTTTAAACAAAATGGATTGACTTAATAAAGGATACAGTAATTAAGTCTTTCTTTAAAAAAATAAAAACAGTCATTTTACAGACGACGAAACTCCTTGAATAATAGTTTTATGTGAAGTTAACAACTGTACACTTCACAAATATATTAGTCTACAGGGTACAAGGCCATGATACAAAGAATGTAACATTTTCTTGTGTTCTGAAGTACGTAGAAACAAGACTGCCTAGCAACTGTATCGTTAATGTTAGGCAGGTTTTGTTCTGAATGACTGGTCAGTCTAAATTATTTAAAAATGGAATAAAACATCAAATTTAAATGAAGAGACCACTTGCAATTATTAATGAGTTGAAAAAAGGAAAATTGGTTTTGGTGGGGAAAATCATGCATATATATAGATTACTTTTAAGGGATATGAGAAACCAATAGCTAGAACATCTCTAAGGGTCTTTCAAGAAAAACAAATTGTAAAATCATACTGCAAAGGATGACATTCTTATATAAGTCAAGTATGAAACCTTGCATGTATGTTTGGAGATAATTTAGTCCACTAATTAGTCTAAAAATGTTGCAAAAATGTTGCAAAAAGGTTTTAGAAGTTACTCTGGCATAGAACCACCAAAACTTGTTACAATGTTATAATATACTGGTGGTATAATTAATCTATTAACTTATTCAGTTTGAATTTCTTTTGGAACAAGTTATGTAACACAGCTTTATTCGTTAATTTCAGCATGTCCTTGGGAGGCGGCTTTACTCTTGCAATGAATGAAGCTGTAGACTCCATGTTTGCCGCGGTAAGCCCTCTGATCCAATAGTGTTACGTATACATGTTGCTGCCATTTTATCTTAAAATGGTTATGATTTTTGCATCTTACACAACTTACAAATTTGAGTGCTTATAAGTGTAGCACACTGAATATTTTGGTATTTTTACAAACTAATAATATCTGCTGAAGTCTACCTGGACACCTGAAGTAAGTAACTCTAACACAAGTGAACAATAACTAACCTCTGNTTGTCTGATAGCATCTGCCAGCTGTTTAATTCCATCTGAATCCATTGCTCACGTCGGGGTCACCAATGTAGCACACTGAATATTTTGGTATTTTTACAAACTAATAATATCTGCTGAAGTCTACCTGGACACCTGAAGTAAGTAACTCTAACACAAGTGAACAATAACTAACCTCTGCACTACCTGTGCAGCTCTTTATTATAGTACCAGTTATGCAAATGACCCAATGCTACAAGTCCAATAAATATGATTGGCTAGTTTACCACTGCATAACCACTGCAATGCAACACTCTACCATAATTGTTTGAGATGTTATCACATAGCCATTATGTAAGTTCTACATAAGGATTTTTTCCATCATTTTGAACCATCAATTTGTAAGAATATATATAGTGACAATGACAAAGTAGTCAAACTGAACACCTGAAACTAATTTTGTCACCATGAGTGAAGGAAATAGCTGTTCAAGACATATCTAAAGAGGCTGATTATTTTGTTTTTCCATTTGAACATGTTTTGATGATGTTTTAGTACTTAATTCAGAACTTTTTCCATGTGATCCTTTTCAATAATTGGCAATGAAAACCTTCAAGATCTCTGGATGTTAATTATACGCTACTGTGCATGATTTTGAAATCTGTTGGTTCTTACACAACAGTGACTATCAAGCTGATGTTGAGTTTTTAAAAAAAAAATATAGTGCAAAATGTCACCTCATGTAACCTCATTGGCCTCAGATCACACTTGTCTCTTGATTTTGGTTAGAGATGGAGGCTAAAACCAACTACAGAACCCAACCCAGATTACAATTTTTATAAATTAAAATTGTCTTGTTTCAGGGTGTCCTTCTTGTTGCTGCTGCTGGAAATGATAATGCTGATGCCTGCAATTACTCACCAGCTAGTGCTGAAAATGCGTAAGAATCTGTGTGTGCATGTGTGTACGTGTGTGTACAAGAGAGAGAGAGAGAGAGAGAGAGAGAGAGAGAGAGAGAGAGAGAGAGAGAGTATACAGATTAACTTTAACTTAGGAATTTATTTTGACTGTTGGTATCATGAAATTACAAAATTGTCATTTTTTATTCTGACAAATTCAGAATTATTTTGTGCCCTCATATCTGTCAAATACAAACCAAGAGAATTTAAAATACAAAACATTTCCTTTCAGGGTCACTGTTGGATGCACTGACATAAATGACTCTTCATGCTATTTCTCAAATTGGGGGAAATGTAATGACATCTATGCTCCGGTAAGAATATGAGATGACTCAGTACGCTAAGATAGATGATTATGCTTCAAGACAGTCAGGAAAGCCATGTAGCAAATTGGTAACTCCATCTAACATGCTTGATGATATTTGAAACTAATAACTTGACTGTTGTCAAAATTGATGGAAAAAAAAAATGTTGAAAGCATTTTTCAGTTTCAGTTAAAAAAGGAAGCAGATAGTTGATTTTGATCAATATCTCAATGAAACAGAAAACACCTGCAGGCCTTCCACACAATATTTATGGCCAGCATTAAGACTGTGTTCTGTGAATACTATTTTGAATGTTTCTCTCATGTTAACTTTATTTGTTCTTTAATGGATAGGGTTTAAACATTGAATCTACTTGGATTGATGGAGACTCAGCAACTAAAACAATATCAGGTGTGTATATTTTTTAATTAATTGTACTTTTTGTACCTTATATAGTTGTCTTCATTGTTTTTTTTTATAGTTACCTTCTACCGTTCTTTTTTTAGCAAAAGGTTGTTCAGTATGTTAGGATTTGTTTTATCTTATCCATTAAGACTGCAATAATTGCCATTTGTGATCTTGAGCCATTTGTGAGCATAAACACGTGCCAATTCATACCACAATTTCATGACGTGGACGTAAAATATTTGTTCCAACGTACATCAGAAACAATTTGGCCAGCTTTCATCCCAGCCTTTTCATGTGTATAATTGCTGCTCTGCAAGTGACAGTTAAATAGGACAAGGACATTTATTAGTACCACCAGCGTATATGCTGGCGGTACTCATGGTTTTAGTCCCGACTTGTCTCGTCCGGCTACGCGTTCTGGCGCCAGATACAAGTTACTGTTACCGCTTCTCCTCCTAGACCGCAAGGTCCCCTGACCCCATCTCTTGGATTTAGGTCACATATAATCTCAACTTGAATCCCCTGGTATATCTTTAGTCCCTTATATCTCCAAAACTGGCAGAGATAGATCCCTATAGTTACTATTGAAGTTGAATAGGAAGTCATATACTGGCAATTTAACTGTGACCTTGAAATTGACCTTTGACCTACTTTTCACCATGAACTGAAGTTTGAAACATTTAACCCAGCAGGCATAGTAACATGGGATCAACGTTGAAAACAGCTTGATACATTCTTCACTCCATCACATTTACAGCGATTTATTCATCCTAGTGTTAGCTGACCTTGCAAGGAAGTTTATTGGAATACATTCCAATAATATGAAAGCACTTGCTCCAGCTGGTGGTACTATATCCAGAGGCAGTATCGCCTCTCTGATCCTCTTGTTGTCCTTGAATAGGATAAAAGTTAAAATTTAATTTCAACCAATGCCTCCGCCAACTCATTTATCTATTTTCTGTGGATTTATTAAAAAGCTCACTTCTGATTTAATCAGTTAAGAGGTGAATTAGCACTTATATTTAATGAAAGGATGTAATTAGGTTCTTGATTCTAGTTTACACCCTATAGTCATGCTGTTTTTGTGATTATAATTACTGAGTTAAACAAAGAGATATATGGTGGAAACTGATCACTGTCTCACACTAATTTATACAACAAAATTGAGTTTTGGACACCTGGGTGCAGAAATGCAAGGTGTAAAACAACAAAACGCAGTAAAACTGTCAGATCTATAGATATAAAGCAGAAGGCAGCAAAGCTGATAAATGTAAAGAAATACATGCAGATAAAAAAGATGCCCAACATAGGTCTTTTGTCAACTTAAAAGCAATATTACATAATGGTTAATGGCATTATCATCACCAAATTTTGATTTTATACCAAAGGTAACAGACATTCAAATAATTAAGTTTTGGCCTGTATTTTTGTCATATATATTCACAAGTCCTGTAAGTTTGAAGACAATGGGTCAACCAGTTTTTCCTTTACTTATGCTAACTGTATTACATACATGCTGAAAAAAAATTACAGGATGACTTTTTTGAAAAATGCAATCCAATTTTCTAATGCTACCTTTTGTCAAGAACCACAGTACAGAAAAAGTGTAATTAGTACTTTAAAAACTTTCATACATAATGTTGTATTAATTCAATCAGAGGAAGTCATTGTTTCATAAAACTCATACATGGGAAGTCATGTTGTATAAGTAGCTTCAGATAATACTTCACACCTTGCAATTCAAATTTTGCCCTTTGTTTTGAAGCCAGTAATCTGTTAGAGGTTGATTACATGGGAGTTATTGGAGGTGCTCACCATGAGGGGGTGGACTTGTGTCTGAAGTAACCAATCAATTTTTAAGTTATGTGATTGACAATTTAGTTGATAAAGTTTAGCATAAAATCTGTGAACTTAAATCTAGAAGAGGACTGGATAGAAGTGAGAGAGGCTTGTACCATGTAGCTATTAGTGTAGCAAAATATATTCTGTTGAAGTTACAACATGGAGTCGTTTCATTCTTTTCCGTGTGCAGAGTTTAAGACATGGCACCTGGGAATCTCTGCAGCATTACAGATATGTAGCGTTATCCAAAGATGTGAGCCTATTCAGCCCAAACCCCTAGGGTTTTATCATAAAAAGTTATTGTAATGTGGGGGCCTGGGATGGTCTTAAAGGGGGTTCCCCACACTTTGTTTAACTAATATTCAACAGTTAAGTAAGTTTAAAGGCAATAGCTTAAATAATAAATAAATAAATAATTTGTATTACTTACATTCTGGAAAAAGAAAGGAAAATAAGAAAAACAAAACAAAACAATATATATATGTAAATCTTTGGGAAAAATGGTCAATAAACTTGACCTTTATTTTACTAACATTCATCAGTTCTGTAAGTTTAAAGCCAGAAAAAATGGTTTTCCACTTATCGTGTTATCTCTGAAGGTGCATGGCGACAACAATGCTGATAGATGTGTCATACTTGTAATTTAATGCCTTAAGTGAATTTTCAGTTTTCTCAACTTTTCATTGAAATAGCAACTATAAATATGATCAACTCCATTTAGTTCAATCTAATTTCCAGAAGTTTATTAGGTTGTTATATAACATTAATTATATAGATGTGCGGGTTAAATGTTTTCAGGATGTGTACTTACATAATCAGTTTACAGGTCAAGTTTAAATAAGTCTGTTTAGAGTCACACTAGGTAACTCAATTAAACAAGAAGCAATGTCTTTGATTAACAAATACATTCACCTCAAATGTATTTAGGAATGGTCCTCTGCCTTGTAACTATATTATTCACCTTGATCAATCAGTTTAAGTTATCAACCTATTGTCCACTAGCAGAAGCCATTTAGGACTCAGTCTGGAAGTGTTCTCTGTCACATGTGTAATTGAATTAAAGTGACCACTCTGGTAACCCACCTGGCTGGGAAGCCAATGTAACTATATCTGCTGTAGTGAATACCTTACTACCGGAAATCAGAACATTCGTTATGCAGAAGCAGCCCAACTCACTACAGGCACTTGAAGAGGCAGCTGCACTANCAGTATTCAGAATAAAACAAGAACCACATGAAAAAGTCTTAGACTTTATTACCAGGAAAAGAACTTTAGCCACACAAGCCAATATGACAGAAATGGAAACTTTATCTGCTGTAGTGAATACCTTACTACCGGAAATCAGAACATTCGTTATGCAGAAGCAGCCCAACTCACTACAGACACTTGAAGAGGCAGCTGCACTAGTGGAAGCATCTCTACTGGCCACAAATTCGTATGAAAACCCAGTGGGCAAAGAAACAACAATGGGAACCATTCCCTCCCAACCAGTCCAACAGTCTCACCAAACAATTCAGCTGTACCCAACTCAGCACTACATAAACCCAGCCCCACAGTTTATATACTCAGCCCAGCAGTTCACGAACCCAATCCAACAGTTCTGGAATCCAGCCCAGCAGTTCACGGACCTAACCCAACAGTTCATAGATCCAGCCCAGCAGTTTATGGACCCAAGTGCTCAACAGTCCCATTCCGCACCTCAACATGAGTACCAGCATCGTGGACGACAGCGATATAGAAAACAGCCCTGCACGCCATACAGCCGTCAACAAAGAAACACAGCACCACCGAAACACAAACTGAACAAATGTGAAAAATGTGGCCAAACAACTACGCCCGTTACATCGACACAGCAAGGTGTGGTGAATGAGGAAGAAGATGACCCAGTCCGACAAATAGAAAAGCTTGTCAAATGCTCATGGAATGCCAAATATAAACAGTATCAGTACAATGTTAAGTTTGCAAATGAAAAATCAATCGTAAAAGGTGTACTGGCTGATGACATACCAGAAAGATTCAAGAAAGAATTCCATAGCACAAAAACCCATGCGGGAAGGAAAAGAAAAAGACCACCAATAGTACGATATCAGAATTAAAATGTAGTAACAGAGAAATGACAGATAAAAAGTGTGTTGAATTAGATGTGCATAGTGTTTAAAGATGCAGCAAAATAATAATAAAAAAACTAAAAAGGGCAATGCAAAAATGCACAAGATGCGCACTTGTGCAAACTTCAAGACTAGAACCTAACCTAACAACAACAAACTAAGGTACCATCTATACCCTCTTCTTTACTTCTTTTGCTGAATGCAATCAGAGGTGCAGGCACTTTCTGCATTGTATGAGGCTGTGCACAACCTGTACTTCCATCTTTAATTTCTTGGGTACCAAAGTAAGTAATTGTGAAGTTGGGAAACAGTCCATCCAAGAACAACACATAATAAAATTTAACAAATACTGTTGTAACCAGCCTGCTGGTAAGCATCACAAAATATGACATTAGTGTCTGTGAAAGCTACACAGTGCATTGGATGAATGGAGTTATTTTAGAAATTCACAAACGTAAAATATCAGTATCAGCACAAAGGAACAAATTGAATGAATTACCATAACTGGAAGAAATATGGAGGAAGCAAATGCTAAAAAAAAAAAAAAAAAAAAAAAAAAAAACAGGCAGGAAAAATATATTAACGTCATAAAATGCAAATCAAAAGCTTCAAAAATGAAATAATAATAATAATACTAAAAACCCTACAATTGTATACATTGTATGCCAGCACTTTGAATAAAGAAACAGTTAATAGTAAATATTGTTGTTTTCTAATTTTTATTTTTATGGTCATACCTTTCAGCAAACCCCCCAATCCTCATTTGTACATACTACAAAAGGTTCAGTATATTTTTGTACTTATAGCACCAACTTCCACCAACTTTTGTTTTTCCTTGACCTTCTTAGTCTTTATGGGATTTGTCAGTTTTTACCAACGTGGCTTAGGTCTTACATTTACCATAAACACAATGTCTGTACCTTCCTACTTTGTCATCGCACTTATAGTGGATGCTTTTAATGGATGTTCAAAGTAAAAATGTTAGAAAATCTTCTAGAGTCTTGGTCTGACAGGGATCAGTCCAGGGAGCAATGTATATGCATCAGTTAAAAGCCCTAATGGATATTGCTAGAGAAAACGTTTCAACAAATAGTAAAACTAAAATAAACATGGAAACAATAACGAGTTCATTGATATTATTACTGTGCACCCTATGAATATTAATGGTAGTAGCTGGACAAATAAGGTTCCCACTTTACCAAAAGAACTGTACTTACATAAAGGAAAAATGTAAAATCAAATAGTCTGTAAACGTTTAGAAGTTTTCTTTTGTGTAAACATAAATGTGTTGTCATACTGATAGAGAAATATAGTTATTAATATTTATTTCAATTTGAAGTGAGAAAATACCATGTCATATTATGTCTTTATAATTATTGCTTGTGTTTAATGTAAATTTACTTGTACATAGTCAAAACAAATAGATAATGTGTACATGTAATTGGTGTGTATAAAACCTAGAGTACTTGTAATTTAATGGTAAATATGAGGACATATTTAGAAGGGCCCCAGGGATGTGTCATACTTGTAATTTAATGCCTTAAGTGAATTTTCAGTTTTCTCAACTTTTCATTGAAATAGCAACTATAAATATGATCAACTCCATTTAGTTCAATCTAATTTCCAGAAGTTTATTAGGTTGTTATATAACATTAATTATATAGATGTGCGGGTTAAATGTTTTCAGGATGTGTACTTACATAATCAGTTTACAGGTCAAGTTTAAATAAGTCTGTTTAGAGTCACACTAGGTAACTCAATTAAACAAGAAGCAATGTCTTTGATTAACAAATACATCACCTCAAATGTATTTAGGAATGGTCCTCTGCCTTGTAACTATATTATTCACCTTGATCAATCAGTTTAAGTTATCAACCTATTGTCCACTAGCAGAAGCCATTTAGTGCTCAGTCTGGAAGTCTTCCCTATCGCATGTGTAATTGAATTAAAGTGACCACTCTGGCAACCCACCTGGCTGGGAAGCCAATGTAATGTAATTATATATGTGAAGGTATATAAAGATAGAAATAAAGGTAGAAGTCAGTAGTCAGTACTCAGAGAGAGGACACTGCATGCTGATCTCTAGAAAGCAAAACATGACGTTATGTTAACCCCCTGTCTGTGTTTAAATGCATTAATTGTTGGCACTATATGACCGACACTGGGAGTCTGGTACACATACACAGCCCTCCCTTTGGTGCACTGTCTGCCATATTGACCACTGGCCCGACTGCCAATGCCAGTAAAAATTGGACCATGCCAGTGTCATTTCTGAAAAACGGTCAGTTACTGGCCTGCCAGGGCCAGTGGATTTTTTCAGCTGTGACAAACCCTCCAACTCCTTTTATAAATGCTCATAGTAGATGTTGAAGTCGTTTTTCTTTAATAACCAGTTGAACATCCCATGTTTTATTTTTATTTCTAAAAGGAAGCCTGTTTAATCTCAAGGTGTTAATTTCAGTTGTTTTTTTTTTTTTTAATTTAATTAGACTTGGGGCCAATGAATTTTGGTCCAGGCCAGTAGATTCTCAGACCCTGATGGCCCAGGTGGACTGTAAGTAGAAAAGTATTTGTCACCGACTAGGTACATACTAACACTGGGGCCTAACTTGATAAGTACTTGTAAGTTTATCACCTGAGTGTGTTATACATATATTTAATTGGCACATTTGGGATGAAGACAGCCAATTTGTTGTTATTCCATGCACATATTATTTTGATTAAGTTATACATAGTGTGTGTAAAAAGATAAAATGTCTGAGATATCAATCTATTCAACCAGGGATAATATTTTTTCTGACTATTGGCCAATTTCTGACTTCTTGGGAGCCAATAATATAATTAGGCAAGGTTTCTGTCTTGATCTCATGCCATATTTTCCAACTTTTTTGCAAATGGCAGTCTCGCTATTCCTGTTCAATGTACTGTATTTTTATCTTAGGAAGTTCAACCCCCTTGATAATGGCTGATCTTACTGAGAAGGCATACTACCTAGTACCAAGTGTTTAGCTTGGGTTTTTGCTGTTTTATTTTCATATAACCAGTAACTTGAATTGTGATTACTCTTCATTGGAGTTGTGAAACTAAATGGATATCAATTCATGATGGGAGTTCCTGACATATTCTTAAGTTTCCAGCTAACATCTAAATATTTGCATAATAAGAATTCTATTAACAGTATTAATCTTTATATTGCAGGTAACAGGGAATGAAATAAAGATGGCAGTGACAATGACATCAACAGTAAGGTGACACATTTGGCATCAAAATGACCGCCATCACAGCCAACATTGCATCCCAGAAAAGTTGTTATTGTTGCCAAACTTCACCATCATTAAGAGCACTGTCTTCATCATCTTCATCCTCATCAACAAGGGATCCTAATAGAAACATGGATGTTGACGCTGCATTACATGAGTTAGGCATGCTCAGTTCAGTCACAGACGGGCGCAGGCAGTTTCTTCGTGAGCGCTCACGCACTCGGAGCGAGCAAGGCACCAGTTTCACAGTGGGCGGAGGCAGTTTGTGTGGCACGGGGGACACAGATATTGAAAATAACTACAGTCCTGGAAAGACTCCTTTCCAGATCATTTCTATGAATCCCAGCTATGTCACATCTTTTACCAATACCCCTACTCCTCTTCCAGAGACAGCTAGTGTTAACGTGATATCCACTCGTGGCTACCTTAACATGCAAACTGCTGAAATAGCGGATAATATGAATAACTTAAGTCTGGGGTCCAATTATCACCGTCAGCGCAGCCCTAGGGATGAGCATCATAACACTCGACTCATGAGACTTAAAATGGCGCGTTTGCGGCGCTGGAGGAAACCTTACGAAGTGCCATGGAGGTCGTCACTGGAGTTTGGAGGTTTGTCTAGTGGCTTTAGCCGAGGCAGTGGCTTAACATGTAGTCCGTCTAGTTCGTGTAGCAGTACAACTGGTACAAACTCTAACGGAAACTGCCAGACGCCAACGAGAGAAGGACCGTCTTGTGGCAGTGATGGGGATGTTGATAAAGACGGGAAGCCAGGGATGAAGAGATGCGCCTCTAATTCAAACACCCCAGAGAAACTGAAGCAGGCGATCAGTCACCTTCCAACAGGGTTGACCTTTCATAGGTCACGCTCCATGGATGACTTGGACATAAAAAAGTTTCCATCGGCTCAAGCGGAGAATTTAAATTACATGCTAGAAAAACGAGAGATTGATAGTATGTCACAGCATTTGAGTGACTTGAAGGTTGATGCTGAATAGCACTTTGTTATTGCACTGGAGTTATTTTGAAGCTTTGTTAGGGGTTTAGTCTAGAAGGCAAAAAGGAATTAAATTTTCTATGATTTTGCCATGAATATCACAAATAGTCTACTTCTGAAAACTCTGATTTATCCCATTGTCATGCAAAATTTAACAGAATGGCTTCACTGGCAGCTCTGTTGCGCTACTAACTTGCATAAGGTTTATAACTGAAAAATCAGAAATAATTTTGTCTTTAGGAACTTAACAAGCAAGCATTCATTTTGGTTTGAAGCATTATAAAGCAAACAAAATACTTTTTTCTTTTTAATTGCTGCCTTTTATATCTTCAGTTAAACTTTATTACAGTATAAAGTCAGTGGCTTTAGTTTATCATATGGTGACATGTGAATCAAAAACTTTTAACAAATCTTTATGAATTATACCATTATCTTGGATATTATATTCAAATTATACACTTAATAGTCATCACATAAGTTTAATCTTCATTAATAGGGAGATGCAGATCATGGTCTTTATATAAATATTTCAGGTATATTTTCTGACCTGCATTTATAGTGGATTTTTGGAAATTATTTGAAATAAAGGTGTGAAACATTTCTCTAACAAACCTTTGTCCTCGGAGTGTCTGAAAATACAGAAGTAGAGATGTAATGTGACTATGGTGATGTACAATTAATTTTGTTTTAGTGGTGTTTTTTTTGTGAAATGCGAGTGCTTTCTCTCTGTATGTATATATGTATGGCAAGTAATGCACTGCCACCCTCAGCCTCATGATTAATGCCTTGAACAACTTTCATTAGTGGCCTATGTACTCGGGTATATATCGCTTAGAATTAAGAATTTTTAAATGAAATAATACTTGCTTTTAAAAGATCTTTCAAATCAAGTTTTTGAACATAAGTCATTAACTTAAAAATTTGTAAAACATGGCTGCCTGGATGAGAGGATGTGTGATTAGTGTCCTTAATGCTTACTCCAAATAACAAAAAAACCTAGTATTATGCAAACATCCTAAAGCTCAACTTGCAAGACTTGTGCCAGTTTCTTTTGAATTCCCCTACCCCTTCCTCTGTCTCTTTTCTGTTTTTATTTTTTATGTACAGACTCATCTTGTCTGAACATATGACCAACCTGCGTCTGTTGTCGCTGTCGTTGTTGCCAAACTTTAAGATACAGGACAAGATCTAAAATCAGCATGATCAGATTTTTTTTTTCAAAGGTAATACAGTTTTTTTCACTTTTTTTCAGCATAAATGAAATTAAGATAACATATTTAAAGGAAAAACAGTCAGCATATTGGTTCAAACTTACAGGTTTGTTTAATATTCATAAAGTACAGGTTAAGTTTGAATATCAGCATAATCAGACCATTTTTCTTGAAGTTATGCCATTTTTTGGTTTGTTTTTTTGTTTTTTTCATCATGATATATTATACTTTCTGCAATACAGAGCACATTTCATAGAAAATCATTTGACCTCTTGTTTTCAAACTTACAGGCCTGATGAATATGACTTATGTGGAATACAAAAACTAGATTGATCTGAATATTTACCTTCAAGTTATTAGTTTTCTTTTTCAAAATATTCATTTTTCACATATTGGCATTTGCATTATGAGACTTGGAACTCCCCCTCCCCCTCCTAAGCCCCTGGGGAGCTTTTTGAAATACTACCAAGATAAAATTTGGGTCTTTAATAATGTCTGGTAGGTGTATTTGGTCATTTTTTTTCATCCAGGGGTGCCGTAACGTGTTTTTTTTTTTTTTTACATTTTGGTAAACTGAAAAAAAAATCCACACACTCTCAAGCCCTTGAGGGGCCTTTTGAAGTACTAAAAAGATTCAATTTGGGGATGTAATGACGAGATGTTGGTGTGTTTAGACATTTATTTTGAATGGACCCTTTCCTTCTTGGCACCGATACTCCCCGACACCTATATACTACCACCCCCCCCCCCCCCCTCCATCGATACTCTCCTGCATCTTTACGTCCCTGCACTGATACTCCCGCACAGCCTTTGCAGCTGGTTAAAACTGCTACTAACAAAACACAATTATTGATTTAAAAACCTTTTCTGTGATACCATTCTTTTTTCAAAAGAGCGCCACCCTCATGGGAGCCAAAAATGACAATTTTTTTATTCAAAATATTGTTAAAAAATAAGGAAATCACTAAAATTGGTCTGCTTAGTAACAAAGAACATAGTCTGTCTAACATGTCAGACTTTGTACAGTATGCAGCTCGGCTTTGTGATTATTGAGAAATATCTGTAAACTTCACTTCGTTCTTCAACAGTGGTTACTGTTTACATATTGCACGACTTCTTATTTATTTATTTATTTTACTTAAGTTGTGTTTTTAACAGAAGATGACAAACGCGCCATCGCCTTTTCTTCAAGCACCACTCAATTCGTCAATTATTGAAAACATAAAAATACATATATAGTATTTAAGCGAAAAATTGTCGCGTCTGTCTTCCTGGAAATGTGAGATTCTTAACGCTGTCCAAGGGCGATTTTAGGAACTACTTAACAAGTAAAATTACTGGTTTTCTTGAAGATTCTATTTGTAATAAAAAAATCTAAGCGGAGAAGAATTGCACCTTAAATGTAACATCATAAATCCGTGTATTTCCAGCATGCAGCGAGATCTTTATTAAGAAACCAATAACGAACAGTACTCAGGGGCGGATCCGCAATTTCCTATAGGGGGGTATTTTTATCATTATTATTATTTATTTAATAATTTTTAAAAATCCAATACGTGTTCAATTTTAACATTAAATAAATTATCTTAATTAATATTCATTGATAAAAAAAATAACGTAAGACTTATGTCTCAAACTCGATTGTCAGACTACATCTCAGATGATCTCACGAAACATAATCGGGTATGGCAGTGTAGATATGGGGGGGGGGGAGTTAGAGACACTTTCAAGATTTCAACACAGTCGAAGGGAAAAATCGAAAGTAGCATCACATGGCCCATTTATCAGTAAAGAATTCCTGTTTAAATTTTAAAAAAACTCTGCATACTTCAAGATGGATGTTTAAGATTGTTATATATTGTTAAATAAAAAAAAAAACTCTGCATACTTATTACCGTTAACATCCACACGTAGGCAACCAGTGATTGGGACTCTTGCGCTACTCGCGCTTTACCAGTCTTGGAAACGTATATTTCGATCGTTATATGTCAAAAATGAATGCATGTGCAGGTTATAAATATGATCCATGTGAACTTTATCAAACACTTTTACCTGGCTACCAATTTCATGTTAAAAAGATGAAAGTAGGCCTAACGAGATATTTAAAAAAACTGTACACTAATCTGTGTTGTCCCATGCGGTCGTTCAAACAGGCAAAGTACCGAATTCAATCATTAAAACTAACAAAACTTTACTCTGACATATATATCTAGTTATCAGATGATAAATTCATATTTCTACTCTTTTATCATCAAAAAACCGATAAACACAGTGGCGGATTTAGGGTAAGTGTCGGGGGTGGTGGGGGGGGGGGGGGGGGGGGCTGACCCCCAAGCGATTTCTGAAATAAAATCACACGAATGCTTCCCTCTTGAATTTAGAATTTTGACTAGCTCTAAAAAAACCCAAAATTTTCGAGGCATTTCAGTGGACCCCGAACCCCACGCCAAAGTGGGAGGGGCCGAGGGTCGGCTTTGCACCAGCGGCCGGTCATTCCGAACAACCGGACTGGTGCAGGGGGGGGGGGGGGGGGTTCGACCAAACCCCCCACCCCCACCCCCGCGTCGGTAGAGGGCGTGACTGGTGTAGAGGAGTGCTCGTGTTATTCAGGCGATTTTTGACACGGTACTGTGAACACGCTTATGATTACGACTCCGTAGACGACATGGATGAGGAGTCCTGTGGAGGAGAACACTTTACCTTGGCTGATGTAATGAAAAAATTGGAAAGCCAAAAAAATCTTATTTAGACGACAGAGTGTCTACATTTAATGCCGAAGCCAGTGATTGTAAAAACTGAAAGTCGACAAAAATTTATCTTGGAAAAGAGAAGGTAATCACCAGAAACTTGACTCAACAGTATTGTGGTGAACAAATTGACAGTGCCTTATAGTCTTGGAAAGAGAAATAAACTTATCAGAATTGCTTACATTTGAGTTGCCCGCTGGCAAACTGTTAAGGAATATTCTGTAAATCATCTCGCTTGTGATTCTGAGAGCAAGAAGAGGCAGTTTATAGCTGAGGCCAGTGATACAGAGAAAATAAAAGAAAACGACATAAAGAGAGCCAAAAATCAAGTTATATCTGCAGACCGAGCAATGCCACTTCAGCGGCGATGGGTGTGGTCAGCGATACTTCTCAGCGGAGTTGTATTCTTCGCAGCAGCTGGTCGGGACATTGCTTCACGTGTGGAGAAAAGGGTCCATTTCAGGCTTGAGTGCCCAACCTACAGAGAGAAAAGTTCTTCAGTCGAACCCCAGAGATCAGGGAATATCTGGTATGGGGAAGAAGGCGGACGTATTGATAAAAGATAAGTATGTTAGTTTCAGTCAAGAGTTGCATCAGGCCCGTACCCGGCAATTTCACTAAAGGGGGCTCTTTTTCTGAAAAAGTGCACTTTTACCATGAAACCTTCATGTACCTAGATAAAATTGTACCCAGAGGGTGCTTCTCCCGGCAAAAAGATGGGTTCGAAAGAACCCCCCGAACTCCCCCTGGCTACGGGCCTGAGTTGCATAATTATGAACATGAGGAAAATCAGAAAATCATACATGTGAACAGTGGATAAAGAACCAATTTAATAAGTTTTTTAGGAAGAAATAGGATCTTCATCTTTTATTCTAGACTTGATAAAAATGGTTATAAATTTCCGTTCATAACAACACTGTGTGGGACGAGGAAAGATAACAGCTTTAACCATTGAAAAATAAGGTTTTTGAATAAGGGAAAAGAAGGCTTTGATTGAAAGGTGTAGTAAGCAACCAAATGTTGGTAACCCTTTAACAGTAGCATTGCACAGCAGTGAAAAAAGAGATTGGTTTTAGATTTACGAGAAGTAAACAAATATGGCTGTAAGCAGACTGGTAGTTACGAATATTTGAGAATGGCTCTTATGTTTATAAAATTGGTGGTTGGATGATTAAATTTGATCTTGATTCAGCTTATCATCATCTAGATATCCATTATCCTCATGCGGATTACTCAGGTTTTTCATGGAAAATTCAAGATAACCAGGTTTATTTGAAATTTTTCTTCCATTCGGGTTACATGTACATGTATCATTAGTACTTCTTTTTTTCAAAATTGACTAGGCAAGTAATAAAAAATGGAGATAGTTATGTTTTCAAACTTTGATGTATTTATATCACGGTCTGTGGTACTGTAGTAACATAGATAGATTGGAGCATTAGGGTGCGGAGATCAAAGAGCATATTGCTAAGTCAGATTTTATGCAAAATCAAAATTCTTGATATTAGATATTAAGAGAACTGGCATTGATATTCGCACGAAAGAGAACAGAGGTCAATTGGTCCACGTTAAAAGTCAGATTATATCTGTGTCTGTTGTGTATATTAGCATGGTTATTTTTTAAAAGTGCTCTATTTTTGGAATCAGAAAGTGTTGTGTGTAAAGACGCATGAAGTCAAATTGGACTTAGCGTACAGATCTTGCTGTAGTAAATCAGAATTTTACAGTTTTAACCTCAGTGCAGTAAGGTAGTTTATTCTGGTGCTAGCAGTACTGGGTTTGGAGGATATTGGGTGGAGACACCTGAAAGGGAGTGTCACGGGCTGATGAGGCGACGGAGAGCTCTACTTACAGAGACCTGTTAGCTGTTTACAGGGTCCTGTATTCCATGGCAAACACGCTGAGTGGTTCGAGATTGAATTGGGTTTTCTGATAACAAAGATATTGTAAATATAAAAGAAAGAAGTAGCATAAAGGGTAAATTACAAGCTATTATTTTAGATATTTTTCTTCTAATGACGTAGTGGAGTAATTCAATAGAAATGGAAGGATACTGGGATAAGAAAAGGTCAGGCAAATTACATAAGTAGAAATGTGGATGTTGATGATTGGGGTATATCTGAAGATTTTTTTCTCACACTTTGATAAAGCCCCCTTTACACTAGACGGCGTCCTTTCTGCGTCCAGCAGTAGGCCCCGTTTGAGAGTTAAAAAATTATAATATTTTACGTGCCGACAGCTGGCCGATCGTTGAGCATTCATTCTGATACAAAATCAATGCTCATGCCTCCTTATTAAGACCACAGCGATTCCAAATTTCATGGTCGTAGAAAGGACGCCGTCCAGTGTAAAGGGGGTATAAGATATGGGACCTCTTGAAGTGGATTGGTTTGCGTCCTGGTGCAATGCTTAAGTAGGCCTACATATTTTTTTCTAGATTTTAGAATCCAGGAGATGCTGGTGTTGACGCATTTACGGTGAATTGGAGACGAGTCTGTTACGTCTCTCTCCTGGTAATCTGATCACGTTCGGTCCCTTGCCACTAGATTGTTTCCGACAGACTCTGTTCTGGTCCTTCGCCTGCATATGTCCATCATGGCGTGATCAAATGTGGCACCGAAACGCGCCCATGACTGACTCTGTTATGGTCTCAAACTTTTTGAAGCTTAAATCTTTTAGATGCTACCCAGTTTCTTATTGAAAAGTCGAAATGTAGAGGTGGCAAATGACTTTTGATAAATCGGGTAAAGTCGCATTTATGCCCAGTAAAAATTCTTGGAAATAGGCTTATTTAGATTTAATTGGTAGGCCTCGATCCTAGCTACAGCTTTTCAAATTTATAGGGCCTATTTTAAATATAATATCGATGAGTTACAATGAAAGTTATATATGAAAATTTTATGGGGGGGGGGGGGAGGGAGGGGGTAATGATGCAGGGAAGCAACGATGCGGGAAAGTAACGATTCGGAGGAGTATTGGTGTCGTGGAGTAACGGTGCGCGTACAACAGTAATTTTAGGGGGTACGTTTCGATGAGGGAATCTATCGGTGTGGGGTCGTATCGATGCGAAAATTAAAAAAAAATCAAGCAAATGCTCTCAAGGCACTATTTTCCCTCAAAACAGGTGGGACTGTACTCAAATAGGGCTAAAAATCACGTTTTGATAGATAAAATCAACAGTACCGGTAAGTCTTTAAAGAAAAATATCCAACCCCCCTTTTTTAGTATTTTTTCGCATTAGGATTATTTATTAAAGCGTACGTGTATTCATCACGATCTATTTTGTAAATAATTTTAGTCTGGATTATGCTTGGATTGATCCTTGTCACTGTTTGGCAACTCGCCTTTAATGAATGCTGATCGACAGACAAACTTAAAGAGTTATTCTTTAAAGAACACTATCTAACCCCTTTGCCTTGTGGCATAATGTCTTTATAAAGGTAATTTATCTTGTGTGAAGAGGGTGTCTTGCCTCACTTAAAAAGGGAATCGATCTTCATGCTGGTTGTTGCAGAACTGATGCTAACTAACTTTGTACAAATAAGGTTTTAATAATTTTAAATAATTTTGACATTATTGAACATTGCATATGAAAAGTTTTGATACGATTAAAATAATGGGTAATAAAGATCATGGGTTACTATTTAGCTGGCGTTAACTTCGTCTTGCGATATAAATGAATAAATGTTGCAAATTAAACTTTATTATAGTGTACTGTGTATGTGTTATACGACGACGTTAACTACTTCTCCCCCAAGCCCCCCCCCCCCCCCCCCCCAATAGCATGTTTCTTTTCATATCGAAATGTTTTCAAGGCGTGGCAAAGAATCCCATCAACGTTTTATTACTCATTCATTGTAGCAGCATGTTTTAAAATATTAAAACAAATTCATTTTTATAGGTACACATATTAATCGATAAAAAATATAAACATTCACCTTATTTCCTCGGTGTTGAGTTTTGTGGCAGTAATGTTTCAAAGAATTATGTAAGTATGCACGATGGAAGGCGCATGCACAATATTTGTGGAATAAAATGGTGAATTTTAACAGCAAGCGGAACTCAGTAAAATCTACAGGTACATTAGGGGCGGGTCCAGGTTTTTTTAAGGGGGGGGGGCGTTTACTTTTTACGGATTGACAGGCTTCGGATTGCGAGGCCGACCCTCACCCCGTTGGCGTTATGTTCGGGGCATGCTCATGGGCGCCGAAAAAATTGAGGTTTATTACGGCAAATGCATTTAACCAAGAACATTCATGAACACTTTCAACCACATTCCCTCGCCTGAAATGAACCATACCTGTCTGTAAATTTGCATAACAATAACTTGCTCGTCGTAGTGCGAGCTGTTTTTCCGAATACTCACTCGGCAGTAGGACACAGCAGGGTGAAGACGCAACATCTGTGGTGCAGTCGCAAGGTCGAGCTTTTGTGAGGCGTAGAAGCAAATGCATGTTTCGTAAGTATCACTTTTTCTTCAGTAGCGTATGTCAGTTGATAAAAAGAGAGTAGAAGAATGCAAGGAAATTTATGAAAAGTATTTACTGGTGTGTTACTACTCTTTGTTATATTTTGCCTGTCGTTTCTGTTATGTCACTCAAAATATTATTAAGCAAATTAGTAAATGGGCATACCACCACAAAGATCACGGACTTATTTAGATGAAAATACCGAACTTGCCACTGTTCCGAACTTTTGATCCAAAGACAAGCGTGCCCCATCAACGTGTACATCAATTTTATAGTTTATCAAATATTCAAACGTCTCATTTTACGACAATCTCGTTAGTTCAAAATTTTTAAATCAGTATTTGTAGGTTTGTTTACCTCATTTTACATGTACCTGTAAAATGTTTGTAAGCAGTGTTGAAATACGGGATAATGATTTAAACTAAAGCTCAATATGGCTTGATGCAAAGCTATTTTAGATATTACAACATTATATAGTGGGTAAAATAAATAAACGTCCGTAGTGATGACCGCCACAAATTGGAGGAGTATTTTCAATATTTATTTTTTCAAAGATATCTGAAATATCTTTTTTACTAACTTCAGATCTTAATTTTGGTATTAGGCAACTTAGATATCGATTGCTTTTTTGATGTTCTATCTAAGCCTGAACTTTGGACAAGTCGGTAAACACCCTTCTCATTTCAAGTCCCTCTTCTCTTAGATGTAAAATGCATTGGTCGTATCTTCCGAGCCTGCCCGTTTAGTCAGATATTGTTAACGTTATCTTCTCATTTCAGAAGTCCACTGAGATACTGAGAACTGCACGACACCCGCCTGCTAGCAACCAAGCCTTCCTTTCATGGTCTGGAGCACTTCACACATCCGTGCATCTTTTGTTTTAAAATTGAATAAATACGTTTGTAATTTCTTGTTTTCTTTTCACTTCGGTTTGAAATAATGATAAAAATATTGGCAATAATAGAGGGTTAGGGGTAAAATTATAAAGATATGATTATTGTCTGAGCACTTTCAAATTAAATCAGCTTAAACTGATTTGTAAGCATTGTTTGGGATTGATGATTTCTACAGTCACAGAAGATGTCTTAAAAGATTTAAAAGTTTTGTTAATATGCCCAATATTTTGTAAATAATTGAGTTTGAGCATTTTAAGAATACATCTACAGGATTTTCCAATAGCCCAAATTTATAAATACAATTTGTATGAATTTACGATCTTGCTTTTTTGAAAATCTGCCGTACATTTTATTTTATAGAGAGACTATTTTTTATTGATTGGAATAAATTAGGTCGTCCTCCCGGTTATAATTTTCTTAATTTAATAGGTCCATACTTTAAGGGTCCTGGTTTGCTAGAGAAATTTGATTCAAATGCCATGACCTTCTCATTAGACGAATACTTCAATTTTAAATTGAAACAGAAATAAAATCCTGACACACTTTAGAAATGGCAACAGTTGAAATTTGCTCCTCCACCCAAAAATTAGGTCTGCGTATTCCAATATAATTGAAATGTCTCATTAAAATCATAATTAAAATATATTGATCCTTTGATTTAATTTTGTGACCTAGATTTATTTCCACACAGTCCCAAATGTGCAGACAAAAAGGTAATATTTTTAATAAATTGTGAAAATGCAAATTTTGAGACAAGTAAATTAGTATCTATTCCTGCATGATACAAAGTCATAACCTTTTAAAACTTGGTAACATAATACTAAAAAACATAGTGCTCTATTGCATCGGCATTAAAAAGTAATTTTGTGATGATTTTACTTGCGTGCGTTCTTCAAAAAGAATGGTCTCGGCCCACCTGTCACCCCTCAATTGGAAAATGGATTCGCCCCACCTGTCACCCCTCAAATGTAAAATGGACTCGCCCCACCTGTCACCCCTCAAAAGTAAAATGGACTCGCCCCACCTGTCACCCCTCAATTGTAAAATGGACTCGCCCCACCTGTCACCCCTCTAATGTAAAATGGACTCGCCCCACCTGTCACCCCTCAAATCAAACTATAATAGAAAATTCTTGTGGTGTGAGATTTATTTTTTTAATTTTCATTTCTTTATTTTTGGTCCATTTCAACACGTTTATTACAAATTTAAAAATAAGTTTTTTTTCCTTTATGCTTAATTTGAAGGTGCGAAATATATTTAAGATAGAGAAGATTTTATTAATATTATTTTGACTTGTCTTTTAGATCGAATAAAAAAAGCAATTATAAATTACTCGTCATTCACAGAATCAGACAAATCAATAATAACACTTACAAATGTTGGAAATAAAAATGACTCCTACAATGTAAATTTAATTAATGTCAACAAAGTAAATTAATTACCTGAACTAAAACGTGGAAGGTTGCAAAAATTGCACAAATTCTTTAAAAATCCATAGTGACTTTAAAAACCCTTAATAAGTAATTACATCACTGCACAATGGGAAATTGGAGAGGGTAAATGAGTTTCAACGGAGAATTGGCTGCATGTAGCTTGTCCTAGGGTATAATTTGAAAATAAAAATGCTGAAACTGTGTTTAGAAAGTCACAATAAAGGTCGTTCCATTTTCTCCATAATGCATGTGCGCTGCGTGTTCGTTCGAGCGCGGCAGTGCCTGCGTGTGTGCCTGTGTGAGGTTCCAAAATACGACTAGAGGGCTTTGGAAAATTCTAGCAATGAGACGCTTGTGCATTTTGCAGGATCGCCGCAAAGTTGGAAGCTCTGAAATATCAAGACAATGTTTTATTTACGATTTTAAAATGATATTCCAATGCAATACAATTTAAATTAGAATAAGATAACTGAAAGAACATAAAAGTTTTAAACGACAAAGAGTTTAAACGACAGGGAAATCTCTAAAGGTCTTGAGTTGACTGATTGGAGCTTCAGTACGATTACCTACATTGTAACATGAACGGGCGAAAACTTAAGCAAGCCGTACATTTACTTATGCACTGTACGTGTACCACATCATCGAATTATGTAACTTCTTTCCACTCGCAGTAGCTAGTACGATATTTTACTCACAAAACATATTTGCCTCAACCGTAGCTCCACCAAACGTGTACACAATGGGTCCGAGCTTCAACGTTGAAGAAAGTGTTCGGCACAGTGACTTCACCACATCTATCAATGTAGGTCATCTTCTTACAGGGTCTAGCTGTCAAGTGACCAGGCATAGCTCGCGTGTCTTATTGTTATGCAAATTACAACTGGTACAGTGTATGGCGCATTTTGATTGAGGAGTTGCTGTGGAAATCGGTCTCAAAGAACGGCCAATCTATAGAATAGTATTTTACTATTGTGACAAGGCAATAACCCCTGTCGCAAAGACCTATTTGTCACCATACACGATATTTCTCAAGGACAACAGTTTATATAAAATCAAAAATTAAAAATAACAATGAAGATAGATATAACTAATCAAATATCAATGGAGTAAATGATGATGCTCATACGTTCGGGGAGGAGCGTTGCAAGGGATGAAATATACTTGTACGTTGTACGGACCGCGGACTATCGATTGCAATTGCAGATATATATATATATATATATATATATATATATATATATATATATATNCAAAAATTTTAAATCAGTATTTGTAGGTTTGTTTACCTCATTTTACATGTACCTGTAAAATGTTTGTAAGCAGTGTTGAAATACGGGATAATGATTTAAACTAAAGCTCAATATGGCTTGATGCAAAGCTATTTTAGATATTACAACATTATATAGTGGGTAAAATAAATAAACGTCCGTAGTGATGACCGCCACAAATTAGAGGAGTATTTTCAATATTTATTTTTTCAAAGATATCTGAAATATCTTTTTTACTAACTTCAGGTCTTAATTTTGGTATTAGGCAACTTAGATATCGATTGCTTTTTTGATGTTCTATCTAAGCCTGAACTTTGGACAAGTCGGTAAACACCCTTCTCATTTCAAGTCCCTCTTCTCTTAGATGTAAAATGCATTGGTCGTATCTTCCGAGCCTGCCCGTTTAGTCAGATATTGTTAACATTATCTTCTCATTTCAGAAGTCCACTGAGATACTGAGAACTGCACGACACCCGCCTGCTAGCAACCAAGCCTTCCTTTCATGGTCTGGAGCATTTCACACATCCGTGCATCTTTTGTTTTAAAATTGAATAAATACGCTTGTAATTTCTTGTTTTCTTTTCACTTCGGTTTGAAATAATGATAAAGATGTTGGCAATAATAGAGGGTTAGGGGTAAAATTATAAAGATATGATTATTGTCTGAGCACTTTCAAATTAAATCTGCTTAAACTGATTTGTAAGCATTGTTTGGGATTGATGATTTCTACAGTCACAGAAGATGTCTTAAAAGATTTAAAAGTTTTGTTAATATGCCCAATATTTTGTAAATAATTGAGTTTGAGCATTTTAAGAATACATCTACAGGATTTTCCAATAGCCCAAATTTATAAATACAATTTGTATGAATTTACGATCTTGCTTTTTTGAAAATCTGCCCTACATTTTATTTTATAAAATGTATTCATTTTATTTTATTGATTGGAATAAATTAGGTCCTCCCGGTTATAATTTTCTTAATTTAATAGGTCCATACTTTAAGGGTCCTGGTTTGCTAGAGAAATTTGATTCAAATGCCATGACCTTCTCATTAGACGAATACTTCAATTTTAAATTGAAACAGAAATAAAATCCTGACACACTTTAGAAATGGCAACAGTTGAAATTTGCTCTTCCACCCAAAAATTAGGTCTGCGTATTCCAATATAATTGAAATGTCTCATTAAAATCATAATTAAAATATATTGATCCTTTGATTTAATTTTGTGACCTAGATTTATTTCCACACAGTCCCAAATGTGCAGACAAAAAGGTAATATTTTTAATAAATTGTGAAAATGCAAATTTTGAGACGAGTAATTTAGTATCTATTCCTGCATGATACAAAGTCATAACCTTTTAAAACTTGGTAACACAATACTAAAAAAACATAGTGCTCTATTGCATCGGGATTAAAAAGTAATTTTGTGATGATTTTACTTGCGTGCGCTCTTCAGAAAGAATGGTCTCGGCCCACCTGTCACCCCTTAAATTAAATGGTGTCGCCCAACCTGTCACCCCTCACATTAAATGGACTCGCCCCACCTGTCACCCCTCAAATGTAAAATGGACTCGCCCCACCTGTCACCCCTCA